>JAIZAY010002301.1:0-10111 GCA_029531755.1 Holothuria leucospilota | reverse complement strand
CTGGTTCTGAGGCGGTTACTGTGTTTCTGATGTATGAATAAGGACAATACATAAATTAAGCATTATTTTTGTCCATCTTCTTGTTCTATATGTACAGGGATCAACTCTTTCTTCTCTTTTGTCTTTACCAAATGGATGTGCAGAAACTCACATCATTAAATTCTAGATCTAGACAACAGCAATAATCACTAACCTTTTCAACCCTGAAATCCATGTAATTTTTTTTTTTTTTTTTTTTTTTTGTGAAGTGCCACATAATTCCCATATTAATGCTCATTTTTTTTTTCACCGGACAATTAAGGAGTAACTATAAAATTTCGCTACTGGTACAGGGTTCTCCCTGGGTTTTAGAGAGTGTGAGTTGGTATTTGTCCATGGTGGTGATATGGAGCCAGCGTTGGAGGGAGAACTATCAATAGATCTATAGCTAGTACACTAGAGGTAGTAATTATAGCAAATTTAAGTGAGGTGGTGGCCAAAAACTGTGAGGTGGCCGCCTCACAAGAAGAATGCCAGGGGAAACCTTGTGGTAAAATGACAAAGTACCGCCTACTAACTAAATGCATATTTAACCCTACACAACTGCAAAACTAACAACATTTTGTTATCTTGATCCATTTGCACAATAAAACCTCGGAAGATTTTACTTATGTAAGACTTTAAAAACAGGATGAACTGAACCTCTGTTAAAAATGATTTAATTTCCCAATATGATAGGGGCAGTTTGAACCATTTTTAGGGGCGGTAAGTCACAGCACTGTTTTTTTTTTTTTTTAAGTCTTACATTTGCCATATTTTCACTGCACAATAAAGGAGATACTATAAAATTAACTGAAATGCTGGTTAAATCACAAAACATATGGCCTGCATACCTGCATGTAAATGTACTGAAAGTACGTTAACTTGACTGCCTAAAGGTAAACTTGGTAGCTGGGAAGTACCTTTCAACGTTGTACTATGAAAGGAAAAAGTAGGATTTTAGGGTCAATGATTTTCCTCGATCGCTGAGGAAAGCGGGAAAAATGGAATTTACTCATTTGCACAGGATTTCACTGAATGTAGCAGAAATTAACAGGCTCAAAAACACAAGTAAATTTTTGACAAAAAGCAGTTATTATTCTACAAAACTATGAATGCTTGCATATACCAAAGACATACACAGACATTTTACCTTCTGAAATGGTGGCAAATTCACCTTTAAATCATCAAAACACCTTGACGTTACGGTCAGAAACCATGTTGAACATTTAAAATGATGGGCAAAATTTTGCCGGTATAGGCTCCAATTTGCTTATGCTATAGTGTGTTAGGCTAGGTCTCATGTGTTACAAGTGATTGCTGCCTTCAGGATCGTAACCAGACAAGTTTAGGACTATGATAGCATGAAAAATACAAAACTTTGAAAAATGTCATGTTCTGCAGGCTTGCCTGAAGTATCTCTGCCTGAATAGGCATCAACAGGGACGAGGGGCAAATCCCCTTGACTGAAAAGTGGAATTGATTAGGCTAGCCTAGGCTAGGCCTATTTGGCCCCACTCGGCAATTTTTCTTTCCAGACGGAACCCCTAATGAAAATCAAAATAAGAAGCACGTCTGATCATAAAGCTCACATTATTTTGCGGGGTAGAAAGTAACGTAATCCTATAGATGCTGCGTTACGCCGCGTACGGTATTGGCACTGATTTTAGCCTAGCCATCCTAAACTTTACGTAGGCTAGGCTATAGCATTAACGTTAGGCCTAGGGCCTAGGCCTAAATAGTGGATGCGAAGAATTACCTTTTAATTCAATGAAATATCTTTATCTTCCATCTACATTCCGCTCTAACACACCATTCGTTGATCACTCATTGACTACTGCAACATCACACAAAAAAAAAAGTAAAGGGTTTTGTAACTTTAGCCTAGGCTAGGCCCCTTGTAAGGCCTAACATGAATTATAATACAGCCTAACGTTACTTACCACCGCATTGAAGAACAACGGCATCCAAAACTTTTCCCTCATACGAAGCAGAAAGTTTGGCGTCGACGGCGATGGCAGCGTTTGGACTTTTCATCACGATTTCTGACTCATGTATCATACTTATACTTTTGTCCTTTGTCCACTTTACAATCAAATATTTTGTTCGAGAAAAAGACATTTTGCTGCTAAGAGTCACTACTTCTTGACAAAAATATTGGTTCGTCTAAAGATGTATAAGCCGTCACGCGTCCGGTCCCGAAATAATATGTCCAAATGGCGTGGGTACGCGCAACAGTCTGCATATTCATAAGTAGTAATGTAGAACGTACCATTTCAGTAATAGTTGCTCAATAGGGTAGGAATAGGTCATGGGAAATAATTTTCCAATCTCTTTGTTTAAACCATTATAATCAAACATTTCAAACATGTAGTAAAACATTTTTTTAATATATACTTTGAGGATTTAACGAGGTAACTATGGAGTTGTCGAACTTTTTTGCAAATGTAAACCCCGCAACTTGGGATATACCACAATAGCTTCCGCTCGCCTGTACGGTACAGTATAGTTTATATGTTGGCGTACATACTTGTACTTACGTAACACCTGCGTAACCGTCTTCACATTTCCACTTTTATCTTCCCTTTTCATTTTATATTAGTGTTAGGATAAATGAAATATGCTTCAAGAAACATTTTTTTAATATTAATTTATCAGAATATAAAGACACAGATGCTTTTGTGATACAGCTAAAAACTATTTGGTAAAAATTTAATCTTTATGCACGGAATTCGACTCAAATTTTATTTACATTAAGGAAATTTCTAGCGATATGTGGAACTATTGAAAGAATGTTCCTGGCGTTATCTTGGACGGTTGGACAAGCGATTGTTGTATGTCGACTAGCTTTTTGAAAAGAGCAAGTTTTTTGGGTAATGCCAACTGTTATGAGCAGTTTTTAGTCCGAACAAATACTCATGTCACAGAGGCAAGGGAAGCGTTATAAAAGGTAAGTTTTTACCTCCGCTCTCTCAAATTATAAGAAGACCTATGTGCTAAGTAGCTAAACTAGCCTACGCCGGCTAAACATCGAACATGCATTGATACACTGTACAGCTTAGGCTAGCGTTAGGCTCGGCCTACTTTTTGTTAAGTACAGTCCGACAGTATTGGGTATGATCTAGGCCTAGCCTAGGCCCATACTGGAAAGTTCAACAGTTTTCACGCAGATTTGTGGCGTGTAAAAGTGTATGCCAGACTTTTTGGCGTATGGCCTGATTGTCAAATTCTTTAAACTTTGCCGTACTGGCGTGGCGCACATGACAATATTATCTGATTATTGTGGCATAATTTACACTAACAATAGCCTAGCCTACACCCTAAACCAAAACACTACACATGCAGTAACGAATAGTAGCCTAGGCCTAATGCACTGTAGGACTGATTCTGTCTGAGACTTGGCTGTAATTAAGTTGCCGTGGCATAGTCCACCATTGCAAGACATAATTTAGCGCAATTTTGTGGCGTACAGCAGACAAACTTTCCAATAGGCCTATGGATCTAGGCAAGGAAGCCAAACATGCTCAAAGTTAGGGCGCTTACCGATCAAAATGTCTATTGAAACTTGGACCAGATCTTGCCGGTTTGTTCAAACTGGGCTCAACTTTTACACAAGTAGGGGTGTTTAATTTCCAGTTCACCTCTATATGCTACTGATTTTAATAGTAGCCAAGGCCTATAGCCTATAGGCCTAGTGGATGAAATAACCTTTATGGATTTTTCAAGAGTTCTTAAACAAGTTAGTTAGACCAACATTTTGAGAAGGACCCTCTTTTTATTATGACAGAAAAATGATTAAAAATAGGTTATTCAATTCCTATGTAGTGAACTACTCTCTAAGGCCTAGCCTAGTCCTCAGTAGGCTTAGGCCTAAAGGACTGTGGTCGTTCGCCTACAGTTCACTATACACAGTCCTTACACCAACCATTGGAAATGGCAGGGGGGATCGGCCGTCTTGTAGTGCATATACAGTAGTCCTAGCCACTATGTCGTCACAATAGCAATGTGCGTGTGTTAGGCTTAGGCCTGTAGACAGTATTGTGATGGTATTAAGTAGAATATCTTAGATGCTTATTTGTTGTGATATAATCCAGAGAATACTGAAATACAAATCTGAGTGATACAGTCATCAGAAGTGCACATCGTGCCGTAAAATTTATTGTGCGACTATGGAACTTTGTTAACATCAGTATGCTAACAAGCTACAATGTTACGTCAGTTAAGAATGTTTGCAGATGCAATTGTCATGTGTATGTTTAGGAACTACAGCAATCAAAATGTTGTGCATGTTGTCACAATTTTATGCACACAGCATTCTGATGTCAACAAATATTTCGAATGTACGGTAAATTTTTATGAAGTGGCAAAAAGTGATGATTTTATTTCAAATTTTCAGAACTTTTCAGAGGTTTATAAATTGGTCAAATACAACTGCAATGTTAGTGTAAGACATGGAAAGGAAAAGTTATGGTACTTTATTAAGACTTTAGGTCCTAACTTTGCAATAAGAAGAAAGTCAATTTCGACCGGCACTATCACATTTGAACATAATTTAAGGTTGAATACTATAATGTTGGTGGGAAGAAAAGAAAAACAATCACTGTAAGTGGTTGTATGTGTGCAAAAGCGTAGATCTGTGAACTTTACCGGTACGTATACAGCAAAATCTCATGATTGTGTATTTTTGAGGCATTCTTAGGCCACTATTTTGGTGGTTGTTGTTAGAGGAAAGGAGTAAATGTTACATAACAAAGTGTTTGGTTCACAGATAGCCATTTTATTTTCATGTTTATTGTCAGGAGTCAATTTCATAGTTTAGCCCACATTGTAACTTAGTCGACCATGTCATAAGTACCCAGTCCTTTCTCCCCATTGCCAGGTCCCCCCCTCCCCCCTTCCCAAAGTGGAAGCCGTTCCACCCCAAGTACATTCCAGTTTGCCCCCTCGATTTTTGTAACACTTCTTACTTTTACAAAAACTTCCAAATGGAACTGGTCAATGCTTGGGGTGAACTGGCAATGGGGCGAAATGTCAGCAAACCATTGAATCATTCATGTATGGAACTGGGTATTAATAACAATGTAAGCCTTTATATAGTAGCTAGTCTGGTAATGGGTGTTACAGCATTGTATAGTGTACAACAAATGGAATTCTTAAACCTTACTCCCTCCAGGTACTTGGAAGATGAGGAAGTCAATGTACCTCGACAAACTATTGCTAGGTGGAGGAATGTGCCACCATATGAGCCAGATTCAGAAATCTCATGTAGTGGGGACCAGTTACCTACCATCAGTGTTGGCGATAAAAACCAGCAGGAAATTTTAGAGGTAATTACAGTATAAAACAGTAAAATTAGAAGTTTAAAGCTACATTTATTTCAGTGCACAGCATCTGGTTACCTTATTTTTTTTTTTTTTTTTTAGCAACTCCTTTTTTTTAAGTCTCAAAATTTATTAAACTGTTATTGCTATGTTGCTGGTGAAGCAGTAATGATAAGATGATGGATGGTTCCTAAATATTTCAAGTCTACGTATTTGTACAGTCTGCACACGAACCTCTCCATCCACAAGTCAACAACCTTAAATCTGGCACAGCCTGTGTAATTCGTATACTGACAGTCACTTTTACTCACTTAATACATGTGAAACACGCATTATTTCAAAAGTCAGTTCACATTGCTCATAAATATTGACTCCTTTGTCACAACAAGGTGTAGGCGTACACCGATGTCACTCATAAGTAACGTAGGCAAAGTCTCATAAGGTCAACTGACGACAGCTCTGTACTGTTACATAAAAGCTATAGGCCTAGGTCATTGACTGCACATATGAATGGTGACTGGCCCCTTGATTTCACATTTGGTCCCTAGATTCCATAAGCTAGGGGCCTGCTTGGCCCCCAAAGTTTGAAGGCTTATTTCGACCTCTGTTAGTTGTTTTACTGTAAATGTCAGTCACTTTTGTTGACCCAAGGTCAATTGTTATTTTCAAGGTAGTAGTGAATGAAAATTGTCAGTCACAATTTGTTACTTACATGTCATCCAAAAAAAAAAAAAATTTAATTTATATCGGCCGATATGCTTCTCCGCTATGGATATGTGGGAAATAGCCATTGTGCATACTAATAATAGCCTACTAGGCACCACAACTAGTGTCATGTAATTTGGTGAGGCAAAATATTGCAAATTGTATCCAAGATACTGTAGTGTACCATCTCAAAGACGTTTGGTACAATGATGATCTGTTAGATAATGTCCGCTTTTAAAATAAATTTGACCGTTACAGACAGTCATGTTTTTGCATCACATTCAATTTTTAACAGATGGAATATGATTATTCAGAGGCCTTTTGGGAAACCTGCTCTGAGTTAGACGGAAATGCTGTTCAGAGTGATGAAGATGATGCAGAACTTAACAACATTCAGAATGAAAATGAACAGGTAAAATTTTTTGTGTTTATGTGTCTACAAGGAGTTCTATTGTCTAAGTCCAATCTCCTGCTAGCAGAATACACTCAACTTTGTGAACTGTCCTGGAATTTCCCCAAACCACTTTGATGCGGTGTTAACTTATATGGGTTATCAGGGGATCCGGTGGGGGTGCATTCAGGTAACCACTGCTGTCTTTAAATACCAGGCACGGATCAAGTTGGAGCTCAGCGAACTTTAACCTCTTTTCTTCATAGCCATGAATCTTAAAGTAGTCATTTTTGGTGTTGGAACTGTCATTAGTAAATTATTCACTTTCACATACGGTATTGTAGAACGCTCGCTGGAAAGCAAAAAAAGTTGATTTTTCTCTTTGTGCACTACACATGCAGTGAAGCATTGCTGTGCTCTTCTTGTATTTGGTTGGCCCCCATTTTAGAAATTGTTGATCCATGTCCTATCTGTCTATGCTCATAAGAGGAAAGTCTGTGGTCTTTGTGTATTAAGCTTAGACTTGGATTGGGTGAACTTGACTCCAGCCCTATTTGCTATACATAATTGAACACAAACTAAGCATTTTTTCAATATCGACTATGTAGTACAAACAGAATACTCTCGAAAATTTCACGTTAAAATTTTAGGAAAATGGCAAAATGAAATCATTGGCAATGGGACACCTTAAATTTACCCTAAGTGGGTCCAAAGGAATCTGTACTTTGTTTGCAGTGCCATAAGTGAAGCTGGAAGGTACACCTATTGCCAGTTACAACTGGCAAATGCTTTAAATCCAAAGTATTGTTTACAGTAGGTGCTTCCTTAGAATGTGTCCTTCGACTAGTTAATTTTGGGTTTCATATGGATCATTTAAAAATGACTTTACAATTTTTTTTTTTATGTTATGCTCTTTAGTGTAACTTATTTGACCCCCCTTTTTTTTTGTTATACAGATGATTGATGAGGAGGATCATCCTGATGATGGCACCCAGCCCTTGTATCCTGGCTCACTAATTACCAAAAATCATAGTGCCTCTCTCATCATGGCCTTTTCGTTACGTCACAGTCTTCCGAAGGCAGCAGTTGGTGATTTGCTACGACTCATAAATATTCATTTACCACAGGATGCTGTCCCACCTAGCATGTACTTATTTAACAGGCACTTTGAAGAATGTAAAGCGAATATTAAGTTTCATGTATACTGCAAGGAGTGTCTTTCTTATTTAGGTCTAGAGGAAGAACTTCACTGTGCAGTGTGCGATAGAGATTACAGTCGAAGAAGCTTGCTCAATGAAAATGCATACTTCGTATACATGCCACTTGAATATCAGGTGAAGGAATTGATGGAAAGATCTACTCTTTCCCATTACTTCATTGATGAACATGGGAATGGTAAGGATGTGAATATCACATGGAATTGTGATGGTATGCCAGCATTTCAATCTGGTAAAGGAAGTGTGTGGCCCATCCAGTGTTCAGTTAATCTTCTCCCAGCGAAATTCCAGAAGGAGCACATTATGATTACTGGCCTTTGGTTTGGAAATTCTAAGCCACACTTTCCAACCTTTTTGAAAACCTTTGTTTCAGAATGTAGAGAACTGTCTATCGATGGCATCAAATGGCACTGTGAGCAAACTGGCCATGAAGTTACTAGCAAACTTTATGCTGTAGCGTGTGCATGTGATTCTGTGGCTAGATGTCAGCTGCAAGGCATTGTGCAGTATAATGGCTATTATGGCTGTTCATGGTGTTTGGAGAAAGGTAAAAGGGTTGTGAAGGGTCGTGGCTTCACAAACGTCTATCCATTTCAGTACCCTCCCCCTGCACAAAGAACCCATCAGATTGTACAGCAAGAGGCAGTTAAGCTTGTTACCAATGGAGAGGCTTCCTATGGGGTTAAAGCCGCCTCCCCTCTGCTCTTACTTCCACAGTTTGATATAGTTCAAGGGTTTCCTGTGGACTACATGCATTCCGTATGTGAAGGGGTAACAGAAAAGCTGACAAATCTCTGGTTTGATAGTACTTATCATACAAAACCATGGTACATAGGTACTAGCATGTCTGAAATTGACAACAGAATGGCAAAAATTGTTATCCCTGCTGATGTCACCAGATTACCTAGATCTCCCTCTGAGAGAGCACATTGGAAGGCTTCAGAATTTAGGGCCTGGCTTCTTTTTTACAGTCTCCCTGTATTACGTGGAATCCTACCAAATGTCTATCTAGCACATTTACTACTTCTTGTTCACTCTGTCTGGGTTTTATTGCAAGATTCTGTGTCTGAAGCTGACATAGCATTTAACCACATTATTTTAACCAAGTTTGTAATGCAAATGGAAGACCTTTATGGGCAAGAAAATATGTTGTACAATGTGCACTTGCTGGGTCACCTTGCTGAAACAGTTAGAAGGTTTGGTCCGCTTTGGAAGTCTTCATGCTTTCCGTTTGAGGGATTTAACAGGAAAATTAAAAGTATGTTTCATGGTACAAGGTATGTTCCAAATCAGATTTCCCAAAATTTTGCAGTTTATAGGTACCTTAAGCAGAAAGCTAATTATATGGATGACACAACACCTGTACCAGTAATGAATTTCATGAAAGATTTGCTTCGAGGTTACCCAAGTATTGTGAATGCTGAGCTTGTTGAAAACAGAGAAACTATTATGTTGGTTGGAAATCCTGTCCATTTTGAAGCAACTGATCATATTTCACACCTCTTAATCGAAATGTTCAATGAACCAATCGAAAATCTTAATGTACTGAAATACATGCAAGCAATTGTGTCTGGTAAGAAATTTTGTACAGATCAGAGGATGGGAAGAAGATGCAATGCCAATGTCAGTTATAATGGTGGTATATATCATATTTTACACATTCTTGCTGTTTCACTACCTGATGAATCACGTCAAGTTGTATTTGTGTTAAAGAAATACAGAAAACAACAGTCGGACATGCCAAAAGACCCACAAACAGGTGCCAGTGCAGGGCACATCTCACAGCTGTCTGACTTTAGGCGAGAAAGGATTTGTTTGCAGCTTGCTGAAAGCAAAATGAAGAAATGTGTGATGGCAAGTATCAATGGCAAAACGTATTGTATGGAATTGCCAAATGCTGTTGAACTTGACTAGTAGGCTAAGTCATTGTCTGAAATAAGGCTGTGACCTTTTGGCAAATTCATGAAATGTTTATTAGCATACAGTTATGTTCATTTAGAGATTAGGGAAGTGTGCCAAACATCGGTAGGAGTAATGTTTTAAAGGACCTGGTGACATGAACATTACATAGTTGGATATTTGATGTAAAAAGCATTAAAAATCCAGAATATAGGCTCAATTTCCATTGAATTCTATCAAATATTGACCAATTTTTATGGGGTAATTTCTATTTCACACTTGTGTCATGAATAAACATGAGTGTAATGTGAAAATATGTAACATCAAAAGATGAACATACCATATATGGCTAATGTTAGCATTTGTTTTCTCAACCTTAATTTCAAGGACACTGGTAGCATTGTTATCACCTGAGGGGTTTATTATGGGAGTTAAAATTGTTTGCTTGAAAAACTATCTGATCAGTAATTAAGAGATAATTTATATGGGGTTAACAAAAGATATCTTTACACTGTGCAACAGTCCACATTATTATTTTTGTATAGGTAATTAGTTTCTTC
>JAIZAY010002299.1:0-10141 GCA_029531755.1 Holothuria leucospilota | reverse complement strand
CAAAATCGTAAACCTTGTCTGCATGATATCCACAAGTATGAACTTGGATGAATTTCATACTTTGTATGTAGAAGCTTTAGGTAAGATGGAGAACCCTATCATTTTTTGGTGGAGGCCAAGGTCACTGGGGTCAGCGGGGTCCAAACCCTGAAAAACCTTTTTAAACACGATATCTCAAGAACAAAAACCGCAACAGTTTTCAAACTGTAGAAACATAGATGCCCCGATAGATGGGTGACAGGGTCAAACCTTGAAAACCTGTTAAACACATATCTTGAGTAGAAGCTATTATGAATTTCCGCTTAGTATTAGATGCGTTAAGGTAAGAGAAAACCCCTATCATTTTGGTGGAGGTCAAATTCATGTGGTCAGCGGGGGTCAACCCTGAAAAACCTTGTACACGATATCTCAAGAACGAAACTCTGACAGTTTTTTCAACTTGGTACATAGATGCCCCTCTTAAGAGGAAGAACCCTATTGTTTTTTGAGAGAGAGGGAGTGGGGTCAAAGGTCATCGGTGGTCACCATGGTCAAACTCCTGAAAACCTTGTTAATGATATATCACGGTAGGAGCTTGGCTAAATTTCATACTTGTATGTAGATGCTTTATGAAGAAAAATCCTATCATTTTGTGATTCAAAGGTCATCTGGGTCAAGGGGGTTCAAACCCTGAAAACCTTTTTAACACAATATCTCAAGTTGGAAAGCTTGGAATATGTTCATACTTGTGATGTAGGATGTCTGTATGTTAGAGAAAGAATGCTATCAGTTTGGTGGAATTCAAGGTCATTTGGGGTCACTGGGGTCCAACTCTCAAACCTTGTTCCAATATCTTGAGGTAGGAAGCTTTGGATGAATTCATACTTAGTATGTAGATGCAGTACGATGAGAGGAAGAACCCTATTATTTTTGGAGAGGTGCAAAGGTCATCTGGTTACCAGGTCAACTCTGAAAACCTTGTTAACATGATTTTCGAGGTAGGAAGCGTGGATAAATTTCATACTTTGTAATGTAATGTCTTATAGTAAGGGTAAGAACCCTGTCATTCTGGTGGGTTCAAAGGTCATCTGGGGTCACCGGGGAAGGGGGGGAGGGTCAAATCCTATATCTCAAGTTAGAAAGCTTGGATAATTCTACTTAGTATGTATATCCTTACTATTAGGACTAAAAATCCTGTTATTTTTTGGTGGAGTTTCAAGGTCATTTTGGGGTCACTGGGGGTCAAACTCTGAAAATCTTGTTAAACACAATAGCTCCATTTAGGAAGCTTGGATTGATGCATGATACACGGATGTGGATGCATTAAGGTAAGAAGATGAATCCTATTATTTTTGGTGGAGGTCAAAGCGCAAATTTCCCAAGAATTCCTAAGATTAAATAGGAACAAAAAACTGTATTTTTCCAACATGTTAAGATAGCATTTGACCAGTGACTGAAAGCTATGGGACATCATGGCATTATTTGGAGTAGAACATATCATCGAAACCTCAATGCATTTTTGCATTCTGGTTCATTTATGTAAAACTTTGAGTCGGTTCACCGATCCAAGAGCCCACGTTATACCTACACTCATCCATTCTTCCCACAAATCACCCTCATTCCTCCTGCAGAATCAAATTTAAAGACCCCCTAATCTGGGTTTTAGTCCGTCAGCCACTGGTTGAAACATACTGTTATATCGTCTAAAGTTTATTTTTTGATTGATATTACTTGTGAAGGTATCAGTACAAGATGGAGTAATAGCTGTTGGCACTCTGACATTGTTGAGCGATTTTTGTAATTAGCATAAACAAAATGGCCGCAAAATTGCGCAACAGAGATGGTGGCTTTTTTCCCGATTGGAGTTTCAAAAGGTTTGAGAATGTTTTCTAGTGTTTTTTTTTGGGGGGGGGGGTGTGGGGGACGCTGATTCCAAATTTTTGGGTCAAAACTCTGAAAATGTGAAGTATTACAATTAAGGGCGGTATTTCAAAATATAGGACGCGCTGTTTTACAGAATAGATTTCGAGATGCTTTGAGCTGTCCAAATTCTATAGGACACTGGAAGTTCCCCTATAGAGCCTTTGTTTTTAAAGGGGATATGCAGTCACCCCAACTTGAAGTAGTGTAGTAGACTGTCCTGTTTCATGATTGGCTCTTGAGAGTCATGTGACAATATTTTTTCTCCTCAAACGTGAAATTTACTCGAAGTAACTGATTGGTTTACCTTGAATATGCAATATTGAAGTCCTAAAATATTGTGAAAGATACTTTGCAGAGAAATAAGAAGAAAATTGTGAGATTTAGCTGTTGCTTCAAAATAAGTTTGGGACGACTGCTCTTGACCTTTAAACATAGTCGCAACATGCAATAAAGTGAGAACTTAACTGTGCTGGTTTGTATGAAAACAATATGAGGAACTTTTCCGGATCTTCTGAGTATCTTGTTTACAAATTTAAGCATCCACCATCAAAAAATATGTCGAACCTCGAAAAGTAGCGATTACACGAGGGGTGGAAACCTTTTCCTTTGAAGATCATATTAATAGTCATATTATAATACACTCGCGAGGTCGTATTCGTCGAGGGAGCACAAATTGGGGTGACCGCATTTCTCCTTTCAAAATTATATGTAAATGTCATGTGTATCTGAAACTGCATTTATAAATTGCCTCGTGGACTGTATCAAATCAGGGAGCTGTCAAAGGCAGCTCCCTGATCAAAAGGTGTTTCTGGTCGGACGGCCAGGGGGCCGGAGGTTCCCACCCTGACTTACGTCTATGCGATAATTTCTCTTGGCTAAAACTTGTCTCTCAGCATTCATATAAATTTTAAACTTAAGTAAAATTTATTAAGCATGGGCACTGCTGCTTTCAGATTTTTTCAGAAACATAGTTCTTTATAAAGAAAATCAAGAAATTATAAGGGGGCTCAACAAAAATATCTAGTCTAGCAGTTTTCACTGACCACAATGTGTCGCTTCCGATGTCTCGGTATTTGCAATTTCATAATTAAACTTTCATAGGTGTCTAAAGTTGAACCTACAAATCAAGATTGTGAAAAGGTCTGTAACATAAAGTACATTCTTTTTACAAAAAAATTGGTAATAAATGACTGATTATGAACTCTGATATATTTATTATTCCGGATAAATGTCACTCCCAAAATCATTGAGAGACTCATACTTGTAAACTGAGACCATGCGAAATATACGTCCGCTACATAAGTATTAGTCACGTAGCTGAAATCAGAATTAAACTGGAATAGGACAGACTTTTTTGCTTTATAAGTGGAAATAAAAAAAATGCTGGTATCTCTTAACCCACCCACACTTCAAACTGTCTGTAAACTGGTGGAAGTTGAATGTTGGTAACAGCCATGGGGACAATTCTAGTTTTTTGTTTACTTTGTCCCACTTTAAGTCCCTAATGAAATTAAGAGCAAAATTTTATACCAGGTGGATAAGGCAGTATTTAAAACAGATATACTTATTGTGAGAGACCAAACGAATTTACAAAAGTATATCTCCTATACAAGAGTAAGGTCCTGCTGAGGGCACAAATTGAAAATATATTTTAAGAAGTGACAAACAGTGTTTTAACGTGGAATTTTCCTGGGGGAGGGGGACTCCAGACCGGTTCCGATTCCACTGGATGGGGTTTTATCCTAACAAGGAGAGTTGTCGACCTCTGCATCCGCACCTGAAAATTACTGTTTCATGCTACTCCGGGAATCTGTCAATCGAGATAAATTTACAAAGACTCCCCTCTTCTTTCAGCCGGGAGAACAGGGGAGGGGCTTCAACGCCCAGCCTCTACTCGGATTCCTGACTTCTCTTGTTCTTTCTGTTAACAATCTTTGATTCATGCAACTGAAATTGAGTATACAACCGGATGGAGATTTTTGAAAATTCAGATCATGAAGGATATGCCTTCGATGTTCATTGTATAGTGTACGGCTCAGAGGCCGCGGAGCCAATTTTGAAGTGCGGGGGCTAATCATCGAAGCGGCCCAATATGTTCAATAGAATAAATGCAGTTTAAGGCGGCCCAAAATGCAGTTTAAGGCGGCCCAAAATGCCCACAGCAAAAAAAAAAAAAAAAAGTGCGGGGGCTACAGCCCCCCTAGCCCCCCGTCTCCGCGGTCCCTTGTACGGCTACTGTTTGGAATTTCCCATATTTGTTCCAGGTCCATTGTCCAAAACTGGGTTAAAAGTGCTCGGATTGTATCGGAAAAGGTTTTCATATTTTTTCTATACAACTGCTTTCAAACCAGCACCGTTACGCTCTCACTCTTTTGTATTTTATGACTATGTTAAAAACAAAAGCTCTGTACATGAGTTTCCAGAGTCCGGTGTAATTTGGACCAATATATTCACATTCAGTGTTTTGGAAAGCAGGAGGGAAGATATATCATCTCAAGCAGTGGTCATAAGCTATCAGCTCATAGCATTTCGAAATCTATTATGTAAAACAGTGTCCTCTATTGTGTGAAATACAACCATCAATATACAGTACTTTGCATTTTTTAAGTTTTGACCCAAAAGTGCAGAATCAGCGTCCTCGAAAGCACTAGGGGACATTCTCAAATCTTTCAAACTCCAATCGGGAACTGTCCCACAATCCCTGTTGCGCAATTTTGGAGGGCTATTTTGATTATGCTAATTACGAAAATCGCTCAATGCTGCCAGAGTGCCAACAGCTATTTTTTCATCTTGAATTCCACAGCAAGCAATATCAACCAAAAATAAACTTGAGACGATATACCAAATTTCAAACAAACAAGGGGTCTCTGCGAATGGACTGTTTAGGCTGTACTGAAAAAGGAGATATTGCTGTGTTTGTGAACATAACGCATCGAATGCAATTTTAGGAATAATAAACATTTCAACCTGATGCGTGCAATTTTGTTAATACCCAAGAGTTTCCAGAGTTTTGTCCCTGTTCCCCTCAGGGCATCCCTTCCGATTCCACCAGGGGCACTATTGGGCGTCCACTGGACACCACGCATTTGTAAGTGCGCATAATAAGCGTGCAGATGTACAAATATAAATGAACAAAAATGAAACCTGGGAAAAGCCAAGAGCCACAAAATTGCCAAACAAATATTATTTGCAATAATTGAATAAATAGTAACTTTTTAATTTACTCAATAGATTTTGAACGATCCAGAAGTAACCCCATACATTAGTGGTATCGCCGTTCACTGGTATCTCGACTTTCTTGTCAGCAATGAACGCCTCCGAGAGACACACGATGAGTTTCCGGACTACTTCATACTCAACACCGAGGCCTGTACTGGAGCCTTCCATTTTGAAGATGATAGCGTCGTTTTAGGAAGCTGGAAGCGCGGTGAACTGTACAGCACAGACATTCTCGAGGTATCTGTTCCATTAACTTCTATCACTTTAGATTTTAAAGAATAAATGAGAATTAAGGGGAAAAAGGATTATGTAAGTTGGGACATTTATTTGCTTGACCTAACGGGAACCAAATTAAATAACCATCAAGCACCTTGAAGATTGGCAAACCCTCATTTTATTCCACGTAATGTACCATAACTTAGATTGGACTGGATAACAGAATCCTTCGCTGCAGGAGGGTTACATCTGGGTGCTTCTCAAGTTTGTCGATTTTTGCGACGGTTGGATTTTTCTTGGAGGGGCAGAATTTCTGTGTGGGGACGATTGCTTGAGTCAATCACGATCTTCCATCATTTATCATTGACCTGTAAAAAAGAGGGGAGAGGAAGTAATCTAAATGGAAGGGGTATGTTCGTTTTCTAAACAACGAGTTCGGTGAACATTCAATTTGAATCAAAATATCATTTAGACATGTAAGTTTGAAATGGTAAGGTACTGGAATTTTAGACTCCAGTCAACTCTGGTGGCGTTGTGTTCTGACTTGGTTACTTGATCAAATACCCTGTGAACTTGACCCTGCAGCAGCTGGACTTCAACCCAGGGTAAGCTGTATCCCTGTTACAAGTTAATTAAATATCTTTAATTGCATATTACGTCAGGTTACCGTTCACAGGTCACTAAGTAGGCTTTAACAGGATCTTACGTAATCTTAGTCATCGGTCTCTGAAACTGGGACGTTAAACCTCATCTAACCTAACCTCTGATTTATCAATCAACCTGAGGGTGACATAGTGTCTAGTACATGCCAATGGCATATCAACAACACTGGTAGGCCTATGTCAGTCAAGAATCTGTTCTATCTTCATATTCAGGATCTAAATAACTGGGTTGGAGGATGGGTCGATTGGAATTTGGCCCTCGATTTACAAGGTGGACCCAACTGGGTCGGTAACTACGTCGACAGCCCCATCATAGTAGATGCGGAAAAAGACGTGTTCTACAAGCAGCCGATGTTTTATCACTTAGGACATTTCAGGTTTGTCAACAAATGAAGTTCTCTTTATGTTTTACAGCTGTTTGTCATATTTGTTACCATAGTTGGTATCGGAAGCTGACTGGTGAGTTATTTGCATGTGTATCGTACTAGTCACGTTACTGATTGTAGCAATCTCGCTTGCTGCCACGTAATTTTGAAGTGGTTTAAAATTTTACGAAACTGAAAAATGAGAAATATGACTGCCATAATGTAGTATTTAGCTGTATTGAGCAGGACGTTTCCCATCCTCACTTAAATTTTCTATCATGGTTATGGATATGTATTCTGAGGTACTCCAATATTTTTGTTCTGCAAATAGGACGTCTTGCTCCCACTTCAGTCAAGGGTTCCTGGCTTCTACCTCATACTTGCAATTAGATCATTAGAGTCGCAAATAGTGACTCTTATTTGCACCACGAATCTGTGATGAATGTCACAATACTCATAAGGATCGATCATCAAAAACATGTTTTCCGTATTCTATAACTTTATGACCCAACCCACAAATCGTGTAGCCTATAAACTTTGAACTTAAATTATTGATCAGGTAATAGGTAGCAGTCTGATTTGTAACGAATCCTTTCACTTCAGATATCGTGGCTTGCTTTTACATTGTAGTAAATTCGTCATACCTGGTTCAGTTCGCGTGGAAATGACGTCAGACCCACAAACCCGTCTGGAATATATAGCTTTTCAGAGGCCCGATGGGAAAATGGTTGCTATCTTTCTAAACAAGTAAGCCACGTCACTTTTATAGACCGTATGCATATGACGTCACAGGACGTTAGAAATCGAAGTGCACCCTTGGCTGAGGTAAGCCCGTAACTAACTATAGTCTACATTACGTTCATTGTTTGTCCTCTAACATGACCACGGTGTCGGTATTTAAATTAGATGGTGACGTCAATTCATATGGTCTACAGGCATAAACAAGTTTAAGAGGGTAAGAGAATATCGAATATTGAACCCATTTTAAGACTTGGGGCCATTTGCATGTGTACAATAAAGATACCCAACAGTTAAAAATGGTAAATGACAATCGCTGGACTGACTCACTGCCATCTGAAGATATCGTAATGAAACTGACGAAACCTTCTCGTACAACTGACTATCCCGCTTCTTTTTTTCTTTTCTTGCTATATACATTCGTCCTCACCAAATCTTCATAAAAAACCACATGATAGAGCAAACTTTCTCCAAAGTCCCCTCGATTTTCTGGCGAAGAGCCGAAGGAGTTCAGTGCTACCCAAAGGAGCCACGCCCCCAAGAGGACAACAAGACTGAACATGACCAACCTCTTGACCTTCATATGCCATGGTCTGTCATGCGTAGGTCTGTTCTAGACTGGCTGATCTTAGCCAAAAGGCCAAGATAGAGCAGAACTGTGGTTTCGTTTGTCATTGGTTTGATGAGGGATATGTTCTATTACGTACACGGTATGTGATTGGTGAGCATACCATGTACGTAATAGAACAAAATCCAACTAGTATTAAAATGCACGCCCGCGTACAAACTTGTGGCACTGATATGATTAGTCTCGTTTGATGAGAACGTGGGATGCATTAGACTTTGTGGATGGGGTGTTACGTTAATGTTCTCGAGGAAGATTAGGTCGCGCAAAAGCTCCTTAAATTCATCACTTTCAAACCGTACTTACTTTCCGTCGGGTTTGTTTTGAGGATTTCATCAGAGACGGACTCAGCGGTGGTACGATACCAATTCACAATAGTTGGATGTACACGTTGGGTTCCTGCAATGAAGTGCCACTCTTGGGTATACAACTAAATCTGGAGACAGAGAAAAGCGCGTTGTCCCTTAGCCGTTGGTACCTAGACATGTGCTGTTGTCAGCTATTGGTGTTCCCTCGCCTTTCCATAACAGTGTTATCTACATCATTTATTCAGAAAAATCTTTTGCGTGTGTTGGATTTGAACACTTACAGGTCTAGTAGAAGGAAGATATCTGTTTCGCGCCCACACTTTAGATTAACATTAATATGCAAACTGTCACTTGGACGAGGAGACCCAGATGCTTGTTCCTGTGTTACTCTTTTTTGTCTCATCGCTCCGTGATGAGGATGAACTATTGTAGTCTATTTGCCAGTTCAGCTATATACAGCAGTGCCAGCTGAAATATCAACTGTTTCCATGCTAACGTTTAAAGGGGAATTTTCATGATCCCAGACAGTTCCAATTCTCCCAACTATGCATCTTCTAGCTCCTCCCATTACTGTATGAGGCTCTTCCTTGTGCAAGAATAAACCTGTTTTATTGCTTAAGGCCATGTCCTGGTGAGCATACAAGGCTATAAAATGTAATAAAAGTACTCTCTCTGCCTTGTGTGGAATGTGAGCTACTCTGCATCTTTCAAATTTTCAAACTTTGATGTCAATCAAAGAGCAGTCACCAACTGAGAATTTTCATATACATACACTAAAAATCTACTTTGGGGTGATGACTGTCTGTCTTTAATGTTCCCATGTTGCTAGTCTCAGGGTCTAACCAAGGTGGGGTACCCCAGAATTCCATGACTGAGGGAGGGGTCAAAACGTGTCTGTGTTTATGTGTGTGAGTGTAAGACCTGAAGCAAAATGAGTGCAAGAGAGAGATATACAGAGAGGGTCAAAGGGAGTTTCTCCAAAAAGTATGGGGTGTGTATTCCCCTGTCCCCCGAGAATTCCAACTATGGAAAACTTAGACCAGCAACCGTTGACTTGTGAGTAATTTAATGTTCATTCAAGCTTCAGTGGAATGTACCACGTCCGCAAATTTCCCATTTTAACTTTTTATCAGGGCTAATCTTGAGTCTTGGATTTTAATGTGGATCATTAAATCGTAAGTGTTAAATTCCGAACTACCTTAAATTTCCTATCACATGTGCTGGAAAGACAGGTTCAGAAAGATAAAAGGAACGATAAAAATTATAACAATATCTCTGACTGGGAGACAGAGACGAATATGGTGGAGCAAATCCGCCAAACACAGCCTTTGCAAAGTTCATATCTAGCCGTGTTTGTATCATGTCCAGAGAAATATATTTATCTTTACAGGTGACTTCTCTGACGAATTCAGACTATACGGAATTAACTCATACAGTCATGTAGTACATATACAGGTAACGTTCATGCGCAGTTTTGCAGAGGCAAGTCTGTATCTTGTTCAACAGATGGAAGAACTCCACTTGTATTGTATGCATGGCGGTGAAAACAAAACATGATGTCACGCAAAAAAGGTCCATGTTATTTCCACCACAGAGATATCTTAGCCTTCAGAATCTCAGACGTTAACGCTTTTTTCCTCAGTTGTAATATGGTACGCTCCGTAGCAAGTCTGAAAATTCCTTCTCTATATTCAATATGAATTTTTTATGTAAATTAACAAGAGAATTGCATCAGCAAACATGCTATCTTTAATAATTAAAAAGAAAACAGCACTCTAAAAATGGTCAAATTTGAACAGAATCTGATCAGAGGGGCACCGAAAACTGATCGTTTATTTGACTAGATTTGGTTCAGAAGTGATCAGAATTGGTTCATTTTTGAACCGGATCTAGTCAAATTTTTGGCCAGATTCCTGTTCGGTGACCCTCTGATCAGACCTTTTTTAGAGTGAGGTATTATTACCTAACAGAATGTAAGGCCAAGATGTTAGCGATTGTGATGATTCAATGCGGTGACTCTAATACGAAAAAACGTGATGTGATGCTTTAACCACTGAAAACCGGAATTAAGTTCACTACAATAGTTCACGCACTAGTTGTTTATCT
>JAIZAY010002298.1:0-10155 GCA_029531755.1 Holothuria leucospilota | reverse complement strand
TATGTCTCCCACTTGTGGCTGTTGTTTCAACCTTTTTTCTTATGTCGAGCTCAGAGCAACAGGAAAAAGTGCCATTGACCTCGAGCCACCATTGATAATGAGTAATAACATTATACATGCTTGAATTGTTTCTCAGGATCACATCCTCCCTCCCCTCCACCTTGCTTAGTTCAAAATCGGAGGATCAGGTCCTAATCTGGTCGGCAGATCTGGACCTGGATCTGCTCTGAACCCGGTGGGGTTCAGGGAACGAAATCCGCGAAAATTCTGTGGTATTTTGAACTTATTTGCGTTTAGAATGCTTGTACATTTTACTATCTTCAAATGAATTTGGATGCGTGGTTAAAAGACTATGAATGTTACCATTTGACATGTTTTGACAGCTTCGTTCGGACTGAATGATGATTTGGTACGCTTTTGGGAGGGGGAGGTGGTAGATGATGATAAGAGTTGTCTGGGGCTTTGGAACTACCATTTTATCCAAACTGTCCTGCATTGAATAATTTTGGAACACCCCATTTAAACTTATGAGCGCAAAGCGCGCCGAAAAACGGCCTCTCTTAGGCATATCTGTAATTTTTTAGTCATCGTACATACAGATGTGCCCATAAAAACATGTAAATTAACGACATCATTAATAAACCAGACTGTCGATGATTCAATAGATTTTGTGAGGGAGGGGCAGATAACGATGCATGGGAGTTTCCTGGAATTTAGGAACTATAATTTTCCCAAGCTGTCCTACGGGAACTCATTTTGGAAAAGGTAGTAGGAAAAGATGCTCGCGAAGCGCGCAAAAAAGTTAGCTTTTAAGGTACATTTTTGTAATATTTAAAGTCATTTTATATGTTACACTTCTCATAATAATAAAAATAATAATAATAATAATAATAATAATAATAATAATAATAATAATAATAATAATAATAATAATAATAATAATAATAATAATAATAATAATAATAATAATAATAATAATAATAATAATAATAATAATAATAATAAAAATAAGAGTAATAAGAATAATAATAATATAATAATAATAATAATAATCATAATAATAATAAAAATAATAATACTAATAATAATAATAATAATAATAATAATAATAATAATTAATAATAATATAATAATAATAATAATAATATAAAAATAATCATAAAATAATAATATATAATAATAATAATAATAATAATAATAATAATAATAATAATCATAATAATAATAATAATAATAATAATAATAAGCGTGGAGACTGATTGAAGGGCGACAGCCTTACATTGACTTGCACACTACAAATTCAAATTTTTAACCCTAACCCTAACACATACCCCTAAAACCACACCCTAACCAAAATTTAGTAGACCTAATCTTATTAAAACCAAAGGAACAATTTAAGCCTATTTGCGACAATAAATTATTATTCTAATGAACCTATTCCTTTTCAGGCGACAGTTTAACCGCTGCCACGCACCCCTTAATTCCACGGGCGCACTTCAATGTTGTCCCTCCCCCCCGAATTAGCATGAAGTGTCGCATTAAAGGCAATCCATGCGGATAATAATAATAATAATAATTAATAATAATAATAATAATAAATAATAATAATGATAATTGATAATGATAATGATAATGAAATGTAATGATAATGATAATGATAAATGATACTGATAATGATAATGATAATGAATTGATAATGATAATGATAATGATAATGATAATGATAATGATAATGATAATGATAATGATAATGATAATGATAATGATAATGATAATGATAATGATAATGATAAGATAATGATAAAGATAATGATAATAATAATAATAATAATAATAGTAATAATAATAATAATAATAATAATAATAATAATAATAAATAATAATATAATAATAATAATAATAAAAATAATAATAATTAATATAATAATTAATAATAATAATAATAATAATAATAATAATAAGAGTGGATACTAACTTAGGCGCGACAGTTACCCCCCCATTGAACCGGCCAAAACTAAAAATTCCAAAATTTCTAACCCAACCCTAACCCTAACCTAACCCCACCCTAACCAAAATTTGGTAGGAACATACTTATTAGAGCAAAATGAACAATTAAGCCTATTTCCGACAATAAAATTATTTTCTATATAAGTACCTGAGAAAATAAGGCGGGACACATAAAACTGTCGCCGTAATTCCAAGTGTCGCCTTAAGTTAGTTGAAATTAGCATGAACTGTCGCCTTAAGGTTGGGAACCAGCGGATAATAATAATAATAAAAATAATAATAATAATAATAATAATAATAATAATAATAATAATAATAATAATAATAATATAATAATAATAATAATAATAATAATAATAATAAATAATAATTATAATAATATAATATATAATAATAATAAATAATAATAATAATAATAATAATAATAATAATAATAATAATAATAATAATAATAATAATAATAATAAATAATAATAATAATAATAATAATAAAATATAATAATACTAATAATAATAATAATAATAATAATAATAATAATAATAAATAATAATAAATAAATAATAATAATAATAATAATATAATAATAATAATAATAATAATAATAATAATACTAATATAATAAATAATAATAATAATAATAATAATAATAAAATCATAATAATAATAATAATAATACTAATAATAATAATAATAATAATAATAATAATAATAATAATAATAATAATAATAAAACGGAAATTAGTTACATTGGATAAAAATACATTTCGGTTAAGGAGATTGCCCTCTCCTTCGCTTACTCCCCTATACCGTTTATGAATAGTTGACTCAGTGTCTTTTGCTTTTTGTTACTTTGAAATTCGATCGAACTCTTAATTGCGAAAACACATTTGCCTATCTTCTTGGATCATGCAGGTGTTGTGGTCGAAAAACTGTTTTTTTTCTTTTATTTGTTGAGGGATGGTTTTGCCTGTAGTCCTTAGCCGAGCGGTACATGAACGCATTAAAATGGGACACCATAACCCATTTTTTTTTTTTTTTATTTTGTTCCTTTATGTAATATACCAAAACTAATTTTCTCAGAGAACATGAGTGGCCTGTGTATGCCTCACCCCCATTATTATCATTGTAATACATTTCCCCACTTTTCTTTCGACACTCCACCTTAATTTTTTTTCTTTTTGTTTTTTTTTTTTTTTTTTTTTTTCTTTTTTTTTTTTTTTTGGGTTTGCCTTCCATTTTCCTTCCCCTTCCATTTTCTATTTCTTTTTCTGTTTTTCTTTTTGTTTTTCTCTTTTCCCTTCTTTTCCCTCATTTTTTCGTTTCTTTCCTTTCTCTTTCTTCTTTTCCTTCTCTTCGTTTTTCTCGTTTCCCTTCTTTCCCCCTTTTTCATTCATCCTTTCTCTGTTATTTCTTTTCCGTCAATTTCGGGAGGCGCGTGCCCTTACACCCCTGGATTATTACGCCTGGGGATCCTGGGGATATATCTCATCACCGCTGCACATGGCACGAACTGGACACTGATCATGATCAAGAGTCCAGAGATACAGAAACTGCATATGTACAATGATCAACATTTATGTGGTTGATGGATATCTCGACCTTCAGCTGAAACTTTCCCGAAATCATTCGGCAAATGAATCATTCCATGCACACAACAGGCCTGACACTGACCACCCCTCTTGTCTGGAACGGATGGTGCATATATACAAACTAATGAACGCACTCCAGATATGGGCTTGATGGAACATTCAAATTGCTCATCTACTAGTTTACCAAAGATGGAAAATTTTGGTGAACAACCCAATCGTAAATAATAACTTTCCAATGTGATAATTGGTGAGTAATGAACGAAGTAAATTTATAATGGAACAGGCTAAATTGAAATAATATCAGCATAGTTTTTTTTACTCGAATACGAGAACGGAGTGTTCATGTCGGTATGAGTTACGGGTTACGCAGCTCCAGGTACGAGTACGAGTACCGAGCCACGAGCCGTGAACCAGAGTACGAGTACGAGTTTTAGAGCCAAGGTACAATAGTATACCAGTACGAGACATAAATTTGTACTCTGGAGTACGGACTCGAGATGGGAGTGTTTACTTGGGTACTACAAGTCCGATTAGCATCTCTACAGATTTGATATCGTTAAGAGAAATAAATGGAATGCAGGGTTAAATGTTATGGGAAACATCACCGAAGAATAAAAAATTGATCTTTCGTAAGAAGCAAGTCATGTACCACCACTATATGATGACGTGCACCCCTGAGAAATCATACAAATTTCTCCCACTTAGGATGCTGGGTATCAATTGGTACCTTATCTAATTTTTATGGGAAAAATAATGTGAATACCACATATACTTCATTCATCGTTTTGGCATTTTACTAAATAATCAAGAAATGCTAAGGTACCACATTAACATATATCCTCTGCGTGATTGAAAATTTTCGCACGGTTAGTTCTATTTTCGCAATTGTCAATTAGCTTCATGATTAAAAGAAATTTGGACTGGTGCACGTGAGCTGTGAGGGCGTGAAACCTTTAAGGATGGCGCTCTATCAAAGCTCTTCTGTTACAGTAGACCATGATGATGAAATTTCTCTGTAGTTACTGGATTAGCTGCTACATGCTATAATCTACGGGAGCCGAGAACATCGCGGTGGTGTGAAATCAGACATGCCAGTTTTCCCACCCCTCTTTTCGGTAAACATGGGAAGGAGAAATCAAGACACGATTTCTCCTTAACAT
Organism: Holothuria leucospilota; assembly: GCA_029531755.1. Taxonomy (NCBI): domain Eukaryota; kingdom Metazoa; phylum Echinodermata; class Holothuroidea; order Aspidochirotida; family Holothuriidae; genus Holothuria; species Holothuria leucospilota. The sequence goes on along the minus strand of JAIZAY010002298.1, from coordinate 5,398 downwards.
TATCCACCAATAATGTGGAGTGGAGAAAATCAGAGTTAGTGAGGGGGCACTTCAAGAAAGGACCATTACACAGTGAGGATGAATCCGAGGATGAATCCGAGGATGAATCCGAGGATGAATGTGAGGATGAATCCGAGGATGAATACCAGGATGAATGTGAGGATGAATGAAAGAATGAATGTGAGGATGAATCCGAGGATGAATGCGAGGATGAATCCGAGGATGAATGTGAGGATGAATGTGAGAATGAATCCGAGGATGGATCCGAGGATGAATCCGAGGATGAATGTGAGGATGAATGTGAAGATGAATACGAGGATGAATGTGAGGATGAATCCGAGGATGAATGCGAGGATGAATCCGAGGATGAATGTGAGGATGAATCCGAGGATGAATCCGAGGATGAATCCGAGGATGAATCCGAGGATGAATGTGAGGATGAATGTGAGAATGAATCCGAGGATGAATCCGAGGATGAATGTGAGGATGAATGTGAAGATGAATACGAGGATGAATGTGAGGATGAATCCGAGGATGAATGCGAGGATGAATCCGAGGATGAATGTGAGGATGAATCCGAGGATGAATGTGAGGATGAATCCGAGGATAGCTTCAGATTGGTGTCCAAGTCAGAAGAGCTGGTACTTGGTAGAATCAAACTTCGGTCCTCATTTGGATTGTCAAATTTCAATGAGATTACCGATGGTAAAGCATTACGATGTAGGTAAAGCTGGGTGTGTGATTGATTGTCTTATTTTCGGTTTAATTTATTGAATACAGTTCACTACATTGACGTTTTTCACGTAGTCGTGAAACTGGTACATATGTGAAGACAATGTTCGACAAGTTATGCATATTCAGCCTAGTAATGAGTATTGCCTTGGTTTTGGTTTCTTTGCTACGATTTTTCTGTACTTTGGCCATAGACCCTTTTCCAAATAGCAATTGCAATGGATTGTGGGATGGAGTTCTGGTAGGCGATTTTGTTGTCAATGGCATTTTGCTGTGGCAAAAAACGATTAGGGCAGTGACCGTTTAGCGATTAATTGCTGAACGATCGCATGTGTGATAAACGTTTAGTACAAAGCTACCAGCGATTAATCGCAAAACCCATTTTTCCGTACGAAATAAAAAACAATCTGCAGTCATTACAGAAAATTAGATGTTTACTCTTTTTGAAAAAGTGAAATGCATAATTATACAAATGGCACACACGCAAACATACGACATCACAGTTGAGCTTCTATGAGGATCCATGTTTGAGGTTCATGGAAACTATGTCCCCCGGATGTCACTAACGCATTTTACATATTCGTCATGTTCAAGGGCATGTTTAAAGTCTCTGTGTTGATCATAGGTACTTGGGATTAATCGCTAAACAATCGCAAAATTTTGCGATTAAACGTTTAGTAAGTTTGCTAAACGTTCACAGCCTTAAAAACGATGCACACCAATATTCTATCCCACAATCCTTTGTAATTCCTATTGGGAAAAGAGTCTATGTTCTCGGTGTAGGCCAATGTCTAACTTAGTGTGGTGAAGTCGGAACATAGAGGTGTAACAGTCTATTCCAAGTCCCCTGACCCAGATAGCCTTGCACATTGTAATTGGGCATGGTGGATTTCATGGATGACTTTATCAGTTTTCAGTTTCACAGGGTGCCACATTTTTGTGAGGTAAACGGCAAAATTTGGTGTCTTTGCCATCTAATATGGTCAAAAAATGACAAATGAAAATGCGTTGCAATTAACACTTCAAATGCATAAAATCATCAATTTGTAATAAAAAAGCCCAGCTTTTTGATGAACACTGACCATGTTAATACATCCAGTTACGCTCTTAGTGTAAATTTTGGGACATAAATTTTGCTCATTGCTACAGTTTTCAATTGTACAGAATTGTGGAAAAACATGCATAATTTAAGGGAAATGGAAAGTCAAATATAAAAATGCCAAAAAGGTGTTTGGCATATTTTTTAAAATTCTACATGCAAAACCATCAAAAAATACCAAATTCAGTGCATTTGGCCTTTAAAACACCAATATATGGCAACCTGCCCTAGGGTAGGTCTAGTTCCCACATAGGCCTACACTTGTTCCTAGGGTGACCGACTGCAGTGGTCAAGTGGTTAGAGCATCCGACTTGCAGCCGGAAGGTCTAGAGTTCAAATCCTGGCCAGGTCATACCAAAGACTTTAAAAATGGAATTTACTGCCTTTGTGCTTGGTGCTCAGCATAAACAATGGAGTAGGAAAAACAAGCCAGTGAGCCACAACTGGAAAAAAGGCCGTGGTCGTCTCGACTTGAACCAATCGGTTGGAAACTGGGACGTTAAACCTCATCTAACCTAACCTAGGGTGACCACTTCCCGATGACAGAAAAGGAGGACAACCTTAACTACTATCTAAAGTACTATCTTTATCACCATGAGTTGGCATGTAGCTACGTGTACCAGAAAATTTTTGGCTTCACAAACTCCTCAGATGGCCTGAAATATATATATGGCCCTTGTTTTAAGCTGCAAAATTAGAGCTGTGAAATTGCTATGTTGTGTCTGAAAAAGAAATTGTCTCAGAAAATTTGTACATGAGGGAGGTTTATGGTAGAATTTTCAGAATGGAGGAATATTCAACGTCCGGCGCCCTGTGAACCCAAATGGAGGACAGGGAGCTTGAAAGCCGGACTGTGCGGCGAAAAGCCTGGCAAATGGCCACCCTACTTATTCCCTTAATTAAGTATGTTTAGACTATTGACTTTCAATATTATTCCTGAATATGTTACTGTGAGAGAAACATATTCTGTACGTCTGTGGGTGTTGCGCTGCAGTGATTGTTGCTACATAAACATATGCATACATATGAACATAGCTGTGGACTGTGTCACAATTGAACAGCAATGGGTGCTATTTACAGTAGCATACATAGTGTGAACATCCTAGTAACAATATTTAGCAGCTTGATAGAATGTTTTAAAAACAAAACTGACCATAAAGTCCAACAAATATTCACCACTTTACAAAGATTTTGCACATATCATGAATAAACATGAGCTGTGTGCGGCAAATTTTGACATGAGAGAAAATTGCCCTACAGCTGTAGTAGCTCAGTTGCAAAAGGTTCAATCACCCAAGCAGAAAAAAGGAAATCTTGACAGCCACAGTGGTTATTGTGATGCTGTCACACTGCTTTCGTCATGCTGGTCACTGGACAATTCCTGAGTGGCTTCATGGGTGAATGCACACACAATGCTCTATTGAACATGACTTAATCCAAGATATCCACCCCAGGGCAGTTAATAAGCAAGGGCTCAGGGTGATTAGCCCCCGTAACTTGCAAAATAGCCCCCAAAACTGGGGTTACGAGGGCGAATTTGGCCATATAGTTTGTGTAGGGAAGACTGTTTTAACTGCACATTTCAGTCAACTAGCCCCAAAAGAGCCCTCATATGACAAATGTTAATTCCTTCCCTGATCCACCCTATGCTGTGGTTGGGAGTACTGTACTGTACATCTTAAAATTAGCCAAGGGCTTTTTCCCAGCATGGAAAGAGGGATGCATGAGGTACAGGATGTACAGTACATTTAAAGTTATCCTTTGTGAGACCTTTCTAAGGATAGTTGTAGTGGGTTAGGTTAGGTTAGATGAGGTTTAACGTCCCAGTTTCCAACCTATTGGTTCAAGTCGAGATGACCACGGCCTTTTTCCAGTTGTGGCTCACTGGCTTGTTTTCCCTACTCCATTGTTTATGCTGAGCACCAAGCACAAAGGCAGTAGGTTCCATTTTTAAAGTCTTTGGTATGACCCGGACAGGATTTGAACCCTAGACCTTCCAGCTGCAAGTCGGATGCTCTAACCACTTGACCACTGCAGTTGTAGTGGGGGCATACCTGGCCTGAGATGTTTATTTTGGAAATAGCTACAGTATTTACTAAGTTTTTTGCAAATTTCCACATTAGAGACCAAACTGGAAACCAGCTGGTATGAATTAACATATAATTTATAATTGATTAGCAAAAGAAATTCAATCACTGTGCAACATTCCACATCATAATTGTTTCATTGCTAATGAGTAATCTCAGAATGATAAAACTTTGAAGAGGTATACCTAGTGAATGCTAAAAGATATTCAAATAATTCGAATGGATTTTTCTTTAGGGCATCTTAGGCTAAGTTACCATTGTTTAATAAAACTTGTAACTGTTTTGGTTACATGTACACTTACCTTTAACATTACAAGTTATAGGGTAAAGGAGGGCTTCAAAACTTGTGTGCACGCCATGTACAGTAAAGCTAAATACAGTAAGCTGAAGTTACGCCAAGGTGTCAGCTTTCACACAAAACACCTGTGTGATTTTACAGCACAGTACAAAGTTACATTGCCTGCTGTAAGATGATCATTAACCATACAAAGGTTGGAAACTGGGCCGTTAAACCTCATCTAACTAACTAACTAACGTACATCTTAAACTTAGTTACCAGAACGTAACAGTTTTCACTTAGGCCTGGTTGCGATACTCACAAAATATATTTATAATTAGGTAAGTTGTATGACACCTAGAGTGACTCCTCCACACCAAGAGATTCCCTTTGTGTAAGAAGACCTCAAAACTTTGTGCATGGAATACACCCAGGCTACTGTAAGGCCCCAAAAGTAAGGTGGCCAGACGTCCTCAATTTTTGGGGACAGTCCCCGAATCCAGTGTTCCATCCCCGATGAACAAGTGTCCCCGAAAATGTCCCCGATTTGAACAAATGTCCTTGAAATTTGAAATTTCCCAAGATAATTAATTATAATGTTGTAAAAAATAACATTTTGTTGATTGTGTAGCTTACTGTGTACCTTTCGAACGGGAGCTGAATGGCCGGCTAGCTGTTATAGCCTACAGTATGCCCAAGTATTACATCAACATTGTTCAGATATATACCGTAGCACCCAAGTACGTGACAACGTAGGTAGGCTAACAAATAACAGGTAGGTCCAGCTATCTGCAATAGCAGAGATTGAAAGTCTATAGCAGGGGTGTGTAACCTGCGGCCCACGGGCCAAATGAGGCCCGCGACTTTCTCCTGTGCGGCCCGCGAACCAATTTCGATTTGCCTAATTTGTGGCCCTTGTACGTCTTGTTATTTGACCACAACTTAAACTTGGTGTAAGTACAGGATATCATGAAAACAAAGAACCGATCACTTCCTTTGATGTAAGGTGGTGGATATTCTCCACCATTTCATTATTTGATAAACTAAAGAATTCACTTGTAAAACACATTGTAAATCTGAATTGACATATTTGTCGACAAAACAGAGATGCAATACACAGGACAAGTTTTGCCAACAATTAGTAGGCCCGTACTACAATATTATTCGAGTGCATGTGGGTCTGCCTTGATTGGCACATTGGTC
>JAIZAY010002239.1:0-10680 GCA_029531755.1 Holothuria leucospilota | reverse complement strand
GAACCAAGCCTACAGGCGCCTCCCTACTACGATATTTATTCTGCTATTACCTAACTTCTTCCTTTATGCCCTTGTGTGTTTCTAGGTAGAAATTGGGGACTTGCATTACATTTAAAAGTTTTGCTTCAACATTCTTTCTTTTTGGGAGTGGCCCATTCTTGCAGGACTTTGGTTCAATGTATTTCTTTGGGGTACCTGCATTTTTCATGTGGACTTAAAGGCATTGTCTGGTGGCATTTTGTAGGGATCTTATATGTAAGATGAAAAATTTTCATTACATATCATCCAAACCCCATACCAAAACTCCATTCCTAACTCAAGATCACGGCGGGAAAAAATCGGCAAAACGGGAAGCTCCTTGCCGGGAAATTTTGCGTCTCGCGGGAAATCCCGCAGAGTCCAACAGAAAAAAAAATCTATAACGATGTGAGAATTTGGAATGATTTTAAAACCAACATGAAGAAACATAAGTGATCACTACTCTAGTTGAAAAATTTAAGAAAGAAACATTTTAATTCACCAGCTTACCAGGAGGTTTCTTTATGTCTGTTATTCTTTTATTCTTAACTGAATCCCTTGGTCATGCACTCGCGGCCTTCGATCAGCGTCCGCGCACCTGTAACCATGGAAGTACTACCGAGGTAGTACTTCCATGCTCTAACGAATCTCACTGTACGCACAGCTAATACAGTGCAGACTACAGGATGTTAAATGTTTCGGATACTGAGTCAGTCCTACCACTTTGGCTGTGTGTCCAGTCTGCCGTAACGAGCATCGTAACAAAAAATAACGTTAAGTTTGTCACTGCAACTTTTGCACTGTAAAGTACCTCAACCAAGTGTTCAAATTTCTCATATAAACTGCTTTCTTGTTTATCAAAATCCACTACCTACTGTACACACTGATCCTTCGTGATAATTACAGTAAAACTTTCTAATGCATCTCCTGGGCTGAGATTTCACCCATACAGTACCGTTAACAATGTACGGTATGATACGGCAGCCACTGTGCATGCCGTTATCACATCCTGTACGCACGTTCGTTCGTTGCCTGGGTGCTCTCCTCGATATGCTGTTCTGAAGCAATGCACCGTGGACTTTGGGCCACGCTCCACTAGCAAATGGGGGTGTACACAAAAATGGGAAATATTTTGCTCTTTTTTGTCATATATTTGGAAACAAATAGTTTTAATAGCAATGAAAAATTATGAGCAACGTAAAGGTAGGAATCCTTTTAGTATTTAAGATAGTAACAGGACAGAACAGGATAGAAGATTTTTTTTCTCTGCGCAAATATAGCCCTTGAAAGAATGTGTACGATGGTAGAACTGATGAAGTGAATTTTGTTTCCAAAAAAGTCTTTCCACCAGAAATTTAAAGTCTTAGCGACTGATTTGAGACGAGAATATTATAGTGGTTGGAATATGTGCATAGTTTATGTAGCGTAACTGCTTTACCAAAATTTACTTCTTTTGATAATGAAAGCATGTCATCTTAATGTAAGTGATAAGCACGAAATCTAGGAACATAAGTCAAGCCATTTGACGTATCTCTTTGGGTATGTATTTTACAGAACGGTAAATTTTCAGCACTTCCTTCCACACTATTTCTCAGCCTTAGTATCCGAACGTTCCCAATCTATACGCACTGCATGCAAAACACGCATGGCATTCATATAGTCTACATATGAACAGTACATACAATGTAGGTGCTGAGCTTAACGGCCTGACTCTACTGCGTGAAAGAGAATTGAGCCTAGATCGCATGACAGAGGAACAAAACTAAAATAACTGTAAACAAACTTTGAAGAAAAACAACAGAAGGAGACTTTACATAAGTAATTCAAGCACAAACAAGTCAAAGTACAGTATTAGCCTACTGTGTGAGTGCTAGATGTACTGTATATGCGTAAATTTAGTGTCGGGCTCAAACAAAGTCATGTCGGGCTACCACATACAGTCTGATGCCAAAAAGCTGGACGGCTACTTCTTTCAAAAATATTTTTCGAGCCCTGGCCTGGGATGCAATTATCAGGGCCCGGAAGGGCCATTTCCTGCAATCTGGGAGGCTTCATTTTGCCAAAAATTTTCTGTACACTACGCGCGAACCAATGGTCGCGCTCCGCTTAGATAGTAAAGAATTATAATCACGCGGGAAATAAATTCCGGCTTGCCGGGAAATTTGCATTTTTTCCAGCCCTGCTCAAGATATCCCTTCCTAAAGACTGGTTACTTTTTAAAACTAGAGCACCAACGGTGCTGAAGCTCATACCTTCAAATAATTATAAAGGGTCCCTGGCTTCTAGTCTTTGTTAGTGCAAGCTTCATATGACTTTAAATAACGTCAAATGGCTTATGACCCCAAACCTCACATACCCTGATGGCACTTTCCTGAACATCACAAAAAATTTGTCATGCTATCTTTGCTTTGTAAGTTGTTTCACGAATACAATTTAAGAAAGCAAAAGCCCCTAGGGCCCATCTTTTTTTTTTTTCTTTTTTTGTTTTCTTTTTTTTTTTTTTTTTTTTTTTTTCTCCCTTTTTTTTATCTTTTTTTTCTAGGCCCTTGGACCCCAAAGTTATCAAGTATCATTATGACAAAACCATCAACATTGCTACAAGAGAATCTGTAGTTGAAGATCGCACTTTTGCACACATCATAACAAAGAGCCATAGGAGTCCACATGGGCTTTTGCGATCAAAAAAATTCCACAAAAAACCAGAAACAGATCACTAGCCCAAGCATCATTTATAAAACCAGACCTGTCAACTCCTGTTAAACATTTACTGGAGGAAAAAGTTCATCACGTTGCAATACTAAACAAAATGAACCCTACGGTCCAATCTTGTGCCTTGGACCCCAACTTGTTAAACACCCTGAAGGTGCCACTACCCGAATATAATTATGAACCAAACCATCAAACATTGTACAAGAGAATTTGCAGGAGTAAGCAATTTGACAAAATGTCATAAAAAGGGCCAAAGGGGCCCATATGAGGGACCTTAGGGGACCCCAAAACTTCCAGAACCACCATAAAGCAGATCACTAACCAAGCAAACATTTTATTGACAGGGCCTTCAAACTCCTGTTAATATTAACTGGAGGAGGAATTGACCATTTTGCAACATTTCACAAAATGGACCCTAAGGTTACATTGGGTTGCCTTGGACCCAAAATTTCTGTACACCCTAAAAGAACCAATTCAACCATTAACAGAGGCACATGAGCACTATGGACAAAACACACCCATGTGCTCTGACAATTCAACCAACACAATGCGAAATACCCAATGGCAAAATCCCATTAAGCAGCCTCCTTTAATCTAAACCTAAACAACTGCCACAGGATTGACCTCTTCTACACAGACAGTTTTAAAGAGGATGCAGTACATGAGAAAAAAATAGGTAGTAAAGTGATTTTGTGAGACTGGTAAAATAGAGGGGTGGCACAAAATTGGTTAGAAAGGTATCAAAAGTATTCTTCATTCCCAAATTGGAGAAGTAATTTGTTAAGGACCATTAACCAGAGCTTCATTATGACAAATCATTAACACTGCCTACAACACAATTTGTAGTGAGCAAAAACAAAGTGTTTTGTTTAAAAATTTCATAAAATGAGCCAATGGGGCCCACAGGCGACCCTTAGACTCAAAATTACAAAGGAACACCATAATGAGATCAATAAAAAAAAAAAAAAAAAAACCAAGCATTATAATGAGAGGCTGTTACCTCTCTTTAAAACATTAAATAGAGAAGGAAGCTAAATTACTTTGCAATATTTCACAACAATGGACCCAACGGTCCGTTTTCTTGGGGCCTTGGACCCAAAATTCCTGAAACACCCCGAAGGGACCAATAACAGAGTAACATTATGGCAAACCATCAACATTGTACAAGAGAATCTGTAGGAAGAGAAGCATTTTGTAGAACTTCATAAAATGGGCCCTAGGGTCCACATTGGACCTTGGACCAAAAATTCCTGAACACCCCAATTGGCCCACCACCACCACCCAAGGAACATTGTGCCCAAGTTTCCAACAAATCCATGAAAGCATGTGGGAGGAGAAGCATTTTGAACAAGTGTGGACAGATAGATAGATAGATAGATAGACAGACAGACAGACAGACAGACAGACAGACAGACAGACAGACAGACAGACAGACAGACAGACAGATAGATAGAGTGACGCCGCGTGATCACAATAGCTCACACCAGCATGCTGGTATGAGCTAATAAGGAATACCCCCAAGTTCCCTCAAGGTCATAGAACGTGATCCCAAGTGGGCAAATTGCCTTAGATTCCTTTTGTTGTTCTTTATAATTGGCTACCTTGTTTGTCCTTGAAATTTGATATCGTTGGAATGTTTAGATGTTTTTCTGTGTATATATATAGTGAAAAACTGTTCCATACTTATGGTACAGCAAGTAAAGTTATGGAATATTCAGTATAGTGATATCAACATTATGAAGAAATATAAAAGCTACATCAGATCAATTTGCCCAGATGACATCACAGATTTTTCATCATAGCACTGCGAAGCTGAAAATGTTAGCATTTCTTCCAAAAAAAATTTGTATCTTCCAAATGCAAGATGCTATTGACTGACGATTGGGGTTTTTCACTACCTAATCACCTCCAGAAAATTTTTCTGATTTTTTTTTGAAAACACCAAATTCGGTCACCACGAAACATGCCTTTTAAGAGTTGCAAAGAAGATGCAAGCTGCACTTTGAAGCTGGATTCTGAAGTCTGCGTGAGACCAGATAGTCTTGCATTATATGCTATCCTTCTGGAATTATCCTGTTAGAGAACAAAGCATCTTTGGGTGGACCTGCCACTTTTCAAAGTTGAGTTGGAATCAGAATAATGAAGGAAACGCATGCCATCTACACCGAAACTGTAAACGGGACAAAGGAGGTAGGGTTACTGTAGTTCTCGATGAAAGTAGTCAGAGTTTGTGGTGGGATACAGCTACGAATTTATCCTTAAGTTTAAGCCAGGGTCAAAGTGACAAATGGATGTTTCTATCTTATTAATGGGTTTTTCTTTTGAGTGGGTCAGAGTCACAGTTGAAGATGCAGAGCTCTCGTACTTGCTGCTGGAGTCCAAGAGTTATGATGAGCTTGCAGACACTGGATATTTTCAGGTGTTATTTGGAATCTTGGCTAAAAGGTCCTTCTTTCTCACCCCATTGCATTGTATGCCCTACTGGGATTCTGCAACTACCAATGATGACGATTATGATGAATGATAATACTATCCCCTTTGTGTCCAGTTTGGAGTCGAAGAAAGGAGTAAACGTAACATAAACATACCTGCTAACATAACGGGGGCCAAAGCCTCATAAAGAAGTTCTTCTTTTGGATAATGGCGAGACATCTAGAAGGGCATTTAATACCACCACGTATGACATCGTTGTGGTCTATCAGGTCCTCAGTTAAACTGCTAAAAATTTCACTGGCCTTAGGGGTGGACTAATAGTCCCCTTAAATAAGACTGTCTGGGTTGGTTTCACTTCCAAATGTATTGGAAAACAAAACTGTAGTTAGAGCAATTAGTCCTAGCAGAGGGGGGGGGGGGGGGCAGTTGCACAAAGCATAAACCCCTTTACAAAATACTGTACTAATAACCCCTTTTATAATACAAAACAACCAAACCAAATCACCGAGCGGAGCCCCAGTACAAATTAGGGGAATTCTTACCACAAGTCATGGAAGAGCTTGTCAATCATTAACCTTTTAAAGCAGTTGCAAGTGATTGGGAGTAAACACTGCCACACTCAGGGCAGGACTATACCCACTGTATTAACCTCTATGGGAGAAGCTTATGAACTTCCTACTGTGCCACAGTTGTTGACCTGCAACCATGAAATAATTCTGGTCGCATCATCAAATAAAAAGCTCGAGATGGGACTCTGCTCCAGCTGCAAAGGAGAAAGTTTGCATTCTTGGCCTTTCCACTCAGCTTTGACTCAACTTGGAAAAATAGGAATCTGTGTAAGGAATGGGTGTGCAATAGCTGCACCAAAAATCCCACAAAGGTACTGTTAACTGCCAGTCTTTCAGCCTTAGATATGCCCTTTGAATATCACCGAAATTTATTTCGGGCTACTACAGTTAGGGTTTAGGCTAGGCCTATAACAACTGTAGACTTAAAAAGCCTGGCCTTAAGTTAGAGTACTTATTCATACATAATACAGTCTTCAATTTCTAAATTCTATGGTGGGCTATGTTCAGTGTTCTCCACTAGCTGTTTTGTCCGGGGGCTCCGTCCGTACAAAATCTGCCACACTACTTTAGCGCCCGTACAAAACTTTGCCGCCCGCACAGAAAATTGACCCGCCCGGTCAAGAAGTCATCTGTACGCTCAATCACAAACACCACAACTTAGTCCTTTGACTGCCTTTTATAAGCAATGTATAATAAAACATCGGAGATGCAAACCCAGCTCTCTTGCACCTGAGCTCTTATATCATTCAATATGCACTTAGGCTACTGCATTTCTTTCATATGTTTCCACAGTAGGAATTCGTTACGATCAAACTCATACACTAAATGAAACCACTCAATTGAACTGTCCCCTAGGTTTCCCGATTTTCACCCGAAATTTCCATTAAAGTGAACTACTTCATTCTTGAATACGTCCAAGTGGAAACTGGAGCTTCAGATCTGCAAGTCAAAGGTATTTAGAAAATGCAATTTGCAAAAAAAATGACCTCAAAATGCCCAGATTTGAACACATAGGGAAGTCTACGAACCATTCCGTAGATTGCACCATTTGCGATCTAAGCCCTCCTAAATTTTCCCAAAGGGGAGGGGTGTCCCCTCCCCTTAGACCCATACGGTAATCGTAAGAGCCCCCGGACAGAAAACAAACCAGTGGAGAACCCTGTATGTTATGTATAAATGTAGCCTAGGCCTAGCCTAGGCTATGTATTTGCATAACCTTGCGCTGTAAAGTGTATCAGGATCAGGAGAAGTACATCACAGATTACCCCTAAGCTAGGCGCACCGTTACATGGGGTTTCCGTGCGCTACAAACGTGACCCATTACTATACTACAGTCAAACCGTTACTCATTTAGTCATTACCATTTAGACCTAGCCTAGGCCTAACAACTTTACAGTATCATAGTAGCCTATGGCCTCTCATGAATCATTGAATGATTGTAACCAAGGAGTTCTCAATCACTGCAGACTTTCATTTTCTTGAATACTGAATGACAGTACTTACTTGAAAACGTACTCCGAACTCCAGATTTTCATACTTTATTTGTAACAGCAAGTCCTTTAATGAGAATATCGACAAAAGTATACCAAGTAGGAAACACAATCAAAGTCGCGAGTTTGATACCAGACAGTGACAACACGAAAATCCCAGTATTAGTATATATTGCATTGCTATGCGCGCGCGCTCCAGCTGCAATTGTTATTCGTATGTAACGTAACCGGTCAATTTCATTGGGCATGGTATCGTCGGAAATTGCATGTAGCATATCACGTGCCGGTTAATCGATAGTACCCGTATGAACCCCCCCATTTGTGGGGAAAAAGAAGTACAGTTGCTTGTAAGTGCGGTGACGTAATCGGTATGTTGCACGTCACTATCCGAGAAAGTTCTCTGAAAAACGGAGACTGCCCGCGAAGTTGAGAACTGTTTAAATTTCCACACGGGCCGTGTATCACATAAAACGTGCTGCACACGAGAGCTGCAAAGTCTGATGCACGAACGAAGGCTATTCCAAAAGGTGAACTTGAAACTTCCGTGTTACAGAACATAGACCCGTTTTCCAAATAGGCAAATACAAAGGATTGTGGGGATAGAGTTTTGGTACATGTTGTTTTTGGCCACAGTAAAATGCCATTGACAAAAACGTCGCACCCACCAAAAGTTTTTTCTCTGGTCCCCACAATCCTTTGTAATCGCTATTTGGAAAAGGGTCTATGGAAGCAGGATGGACGTTTTTTACAAGCTGTTGAATCTGAAATCTTTGAAGTATACGGAGGTTCAGTTGTGAAAGAACGTCATAGATTCCACCCTGATCTATCCATCCTTGGGACTTTTGAGGGGAAAGCTGAAGACGTGTAGTATCAGAAGCGTCATCATTTATTGATGATGGCCATTGGGCGGCAAAAAACACAATGATCTCTAAAGACAGTTTGGCAGAAAGTGTATCATTCTCAGGGTCAGACGGAGGCCCCCAAACCCAAAGACCAGGGGCGTGAGCAAGGATGAATTTTTTTAGGGAACCTAGGTATCAAACGGAGGGGTCCAACGGCATTGATCGTCGTCCTTAATGTGCTTGCCCACAGTTCATTAGGATACACAAGTTTCTGGGGGTTAAGTTAGATGAGATTTAACGACACACAGGGGCGGGATCCAGGATTTCTGAAAAGGAGGGGGGGCGGAAGTTGTTCGGAACACTGTGATTGACGGCACTATACCAGTAGAGACCCTATAGTGGGAGAGATTAGGCCAACCATTGTTCTCAGATACGCGTTCTGATTGGACGAAATTTCATGGGCACCATTTTGGGAGCCAAAGTACGAGCTTGCAAGATCATGTGTGTAAGCTAGTACATTTCGAGCAAGTTGTGCACGGCTGTACGTACGGTTAGGACGTACGCATTCCTGTGTAAGATAATCTAGATAGACATGCTTTGTTTCCAAAATTGCGGCCGGGTTGTGCTGCCATTTGGACCGGCACGAAACAGACCAGAAAAGGGTTACAAGTTGTTATAAATAAATTCCCATCCTGTACAAAAAAGAAGGCTTCGGTGGGCTGTAATAGTTAGAAGGTTCAATTTGGGAATCCATCAAATAGCGATCGCTTATGGCGCAGTTACTGTACAGTATGACAACTCTAAGTAATACATATAGGCCTCAACGTTAGAGTAGGCTCTTAGGCCTTATTGTTAGATTACAACGTTCTGTACAAGGCCTCAGCCTATAACCGTATACGGGACTGGTTCCATTTCTATATTCCGACTGCTGGATATTCCAACACATAAACCCAAATTTTTTTTTTTTTACAACCCTTAAACCCTTTTGGCCTAACCGGCTATAACCCTAATACTAATACTCGGAAACATCCCCATCTAGAGCACCCTTGGAATACCAAGAGCCTGCAGTCACCAGTCATAGCTAGGGTGTAGGAGCAGTGGCTTATTAAGGGGGGGGGACTGAGCCATGCCACCCACCCCCTCACTGATGCCGATTTATTTTACTTCCTAAAGATACATAAATTTTTTAACTCAAATTTTACTGCAAATGGTGGCATATGTGGCACCAGACTGCATGTAAGGACACCTAATTTTTCAAAAATTTCAAAGGGGGAGGGGGCACCCTATTGTGCCATGGTCCCCCTTACTGATGCCGATGGTTTTGTTTTAGTTCCTAAAAATACGTCAAGTTTTTAACACAAATTTTACTTCAAATGCAGCCTATGTGGCACAAGATTGCATGTAAGGACACCCAATTTTTCAAACATTTTCATAGGAGAGGGGGACACAATAACAGGTCAAACATTGCTCCTGGATCTATGTGTAACATGTGAAAACTGAAACATTTGCGTAACTCTGACTTTGATGTAGGTTTTTACATGGAATACACCCTGGTAAGTCATAATTTTATAAAACCGAGGCGGAGGCCCAGGCCCATGGGCGTCAATCCTGGGGGGACAGGGGGACACGCCCCCCACATTTTGGAAATACACCCATTGACTTAAGATTTTTGACAGAAGTGGACATGCCCCCCCCCCACACTCGAGTAAAGATTGATGCCCATGCCTAAGCCTTTCCATAAAATAAAAAAAAGTTTTACTAGGAAGTGCCCCTATATTTACCCCTTTCCCCAGACCTCTCCTGAAACTTTCCCTAAATAATGAAAAATCTTAAATGATTAGCTCAACTTACGTACAACTTTCCATAAAAAGCACCATTTTTCATGTATGCCATCCTGCATTAACGTACTAGTAGTTTTCTAAGAAAGAGGTATATAGACCCAGCCTAGAATAGACCCACCCCTCCCCCTCTCTTACCAGTACAAAAATAAGACAACCTAAAATGAGATTTTATTTTAAATAAAATCACTTTTAAGACTGTCAAATAGCATACACCATTCTGCATTTTCGTCACTTTCTATTAGCAAAAGTTACTCAAAATGGAGGGTGTTATCCCGAGCTCCCTCAGACCCCTCCCAGGACGGCTTTCTTTGCACCGGGTGACAAAACTAAAGGATCCTTCAGACAGTGCCAGCCAGAGCCACAATAATGAATGATTGTCACAAGAAAACAGAACGCTGTAACTCCACTTTGTTTTACATTTTGTACGGAAAAAACTGTACGACACACAGTGTATTGTTATGATTATCGGTCCATTAGTTAACATTTGGCTCCAAAATGGCGCCCATGAAATTTTTTTTAAGAAAAAAAACAAAAAAAAAAAAAAGGGGTTGCGCCAATCTCTACCTCACTATAGGGTCTCTACTATACCATCTAAGCGGCAGCGCCACCATCAGTTGGGCGTGGGAGCGAACAAGAAAATTTTTGACAAAATAGACCTCCCAGACTCGCCCCTGGAAAATAGCACTTCCCAAGTCGTATTTTTAGCATTTTCTGCTTCATGTAATTTCATGTCTCAACTATCAACACATTTTTTTTAAAAAATTTCACACAAGTTATT
>JAIZAY010002214.1:0-10825 GCA_029531755.1 Holothuria leucospilota | reverse complement strand
TGCCAGTGTAAATGTTTCGCTCCTTGTCTTTTCCAGCGCTTGAGAGCGACGTTTCAGCTTACAAAAAAGTAGGAAGCATTTTCGGGAGAAGAGATGGGAACTATACCACGTACAGGTAGAAACAATGTAGAGCGGGTAAGAAAGGAGAAGGAGTAGACGGAGGGAGTTAGTAACGACAGCTTTTATCACTGATTTTTCGTCATATTTTAAATCACTGGCTCAGGCGAAGCTGCACAATTTTTGAAATAAAAACCCCAGTTGCGGTCGCCCCTGAATAGAGTGTGCCAGTGTAATGTTCGCTCCTTGTCTTTTCAGCGCTTGAGAGCGACGTTTCAGCTTACAAGAACGGAGGTAGCCTCCTTCAGAAAGAATGCCCCTTGTGAGGGCGCCCCCGATGCACTGTAAACACAAATTAGTCAAACATTGTCTGATACGCCTAACCTATTTTAGTCACTCATTTTGACCAATTTCTAATGATATTTGACTAATTGCACAATGATGGACCAATAATTATTGGTAAAGAAATGGTCAAAGAGGTGATAATTGGGTCAGAATCCAGTCAATTGGTACAAAATTAGTCAAACGCCTTTGACTAACTTGGGTTAGGCGTATCAGACAATGTTTGACTAATTTGTGCTAACAGTGTGGCGGGCGAGCTTGGCGATTCACGTGAAATATATGAGGCTGGAATTGCACATTGTAAATCTTTCTTTATCTCATTTCTCATCCAATATTTCATGGTAGCAGAGCCTGGTTGTTAAAAATGGCTGACAAGTTTGTCCAACCGCCCAAATTTCACAAGGATTACCCGTCTTGGAAGCAGGAAAAATTTAACTCTGGGCTAACGTCTACTGGACTCGCAAAGGCAAAACAGGGCATAGCAGTCTGCCTAAAACACTGGAAGGCAAGGCCAAAGATTGTTGGGGCTGCAAATTAACGTAGACGAGCTGAGTGCCGAAACTGGCCTGAAAAAGTCTGATGGATAAGTTGGACACTCTCTTTCTCAAGGAATCGAATAGAAAGTAGGTATGAATCATACAAGTTGTTTTGACAAAGTTGAAAGAGCTTCCCATCAGGAAAATGATTGATTATATCATTTATTTTTACTCGGCCTATAGCAAGCTTAAGGAAAGGGAAATGCAGTTACCTGAAGGCAGTCCTTGCATTCAAATTACTAGATGGCGCAGGTCTAACAGAGAGTCAGAGGCAACTGGCACTAACTGCATGCACAGCATCTTTCATTCGAGTCATTGAAACAAGCTCTGAGGAGAATTTTGTTACTGGGGTCACAACTACTGAAAAACTATACGACTGATAAGGCAGTAAAAATGGAACACGAAGTTTCTATAAGGTACACACAAGGTTACAAGTTTGTCTCAAGGTCAGAGGGGGAGCGGATTCGAGGCCTAAGGTTCAAAGCCTAAAATTCATGATCATGACAAGAAGGGTTAATGGACAAGCGGCTGAATCCTGTAAACAGGTATGGTAATCGTATGAAGTGTAGGAATCTGTCAGTCTATCTACCATTTTGCCAAAGATTGGGTCCGGAAGCTGTGCATGTTAATGTAAACCAAACTGCAAGAGCATGTAGAAGTGGGTAACATTACCCTGCTTGACAAGTAAAATCAGACATTCGTAGCCGAAAACATATGGGACAGCTGTCCCACTCGATCCAGCATGCACTAAAAGACAGGGTTTGTGGAAGGGACTGGATGAAAACAAATTTATCTGGGATATGGGAGGACAGGTTTTATCGAGTGTGGAGAGTAACAGACCATTCAAATTTGGTCATGGACCTGTGGTTAACGCTGTGAAAATGATCACCATAGGTGGCAAGATAGGCAAGACAAAATGTAATATCGAGACTGAAGTAGTACCACTGGACTTACCATTACTCTTAAAGGGCAAGAGCAGTCGCCCCAAACTTGTTTTGAAGCAACAGCTAAATCTCACAATTTTCTTCTTATTTCTCTTTAAAGTATCTTTCATAATATTTTAGGACTTCAATATTTCATATTCAAGGTAAACCAATCAGTAACTTCTAGTAAATTTCACATTTGAGGAGAAAAAATATTGTCACATGACTCTAAAGAGCCAATCATGAAACAGGACAGTCTACTACACTACTTCAAGTTGGGGTGACTGCATTTCCCCTTTAAGCAAAGAGTCATTGAAGCGTGCGGGAACAGAACTGAACATTCCCTGTGATGAGGCCATTATGTTTGGTGAAAAGATTAATTTAGAACTTACATCATCAGGACACTACTGTGTGAACATCCTGGATGACCAGGATTCTGAGAGTGTTAACGGCAATGAAGTTCTGTATTCCATCAACACCTTCCAAGATCTTTGATGGAAACCAGAAAAGAGGAAAGAAGGTTAGTAAAACTTCACAGTCAGTTTGGGGCATGCCCACCTAAGACAAGGCTGAACCAACTCCTTAAATCTGCTGGTATTGATGATTTCTGACCTATTACGTCTTATTACAGGGATGTTGTTAACCAGTGTGTAAACTTGCAGAAAAGTACCAAGACAAGGCTTCCCCCAAGACCCGTGGTTGGGACTGAAAAGAGGCCAGTGGCCTTTTTTAACGACTGTGTAGCGGTGGGATCTGGCATCAACTCGGACAGCAATGTATGGTATCTTCATATCATTGATGATGTACAGTAGACTTAAGTTCCAGGATGCATAAGTGAATAACAAAAGGACCCGAGAACATTTGTTGCAAAGCCTTTATGAAACATTGGATATGGCATCCCATGGAGCCCCAAATGAGGCTCATTAGTGATAAATGGTGGGGGAATTTAACAATGGATATTTGTAAGAGACATGTGTGGAGAATTTTAACATTGAAGTACTTACCACACCAGGGTATAGTCCTTGGTAGGCAAACGGAATATGTGAAACGCAATAATGCTGTATTAACTGAGGACTCTCTTAAAGCTTAAGAGGACAGGCCATAATTATGGACCTTGATACATCATTTTATTGGGCAGTTGTTAGCCAAGAATTGTCTTACATAAATGTGAACGGTTTTTAGTCCCTATCAGATCGCATTTGGGGAGAAATTCCCAACCTGCCATGTGTGCTGCAGGATAAGCTGCCTGCATTACAAGGTAGAAACCATTTCACAGGGACAGTGGGCACTCACATTTAATGCTATTGCACCATGCCAGAGCAGAATTTGTTGAAGGCAGAAAGTTCCGAAAAAGATTAGAAGAGCCTTACGTAAACAGTCTCGAACATATGGACCGGAAGTCCTATAAGTTTTGGTGATTAAGGTTTACTGACAAAAAGCCTAATGGCATAGCATGGAAAGGGCCCGCAAACAGTAAATTGGATTAGATGGGCCCTGTTATTTTTGTAAGGCTATGGTGGGAACATTAGTAAAGAGTTCACAAAATTGTAGGTTGCAGAAGGGTGATCCATAATAATGTAACATTGAAAAGAGTAAGGAAAGTGATGAGGCAATCTGATTGCCATATCAAAATGCTGTCACTGAAATTAATGGCCCCACGGGGGACAAAAGGGAAGGGACTGATCACAGTGTCAAAAGGTGAATTAATTGAAATACCACGTAGTGGTAATAATCTTGATTCTGATATCATAGGCATATGATTCTATAGATAGTAATGATGATGGTGTGGAGGTTCAAAGTGAACCAATGTCAGTTGTGATACTGTTAGATAATTCTGAAAATTATTCTGGAAAATCAAAATTCATCAATGTACCATGAAGGGGTGAATAAAGCTCATAGACCATTCCTCTAGAAAGTTGGTGAAGAAACCTTATTGTTTTAAAGATTATGTAAAGGGCATTGGAGGGAACAATATTGAAGAAAACCATTTTGGACCACTGAAAGTGTAGACTACTAAGTAATTCTGCCAAAGGCTCATTGAGCTAGAGGGTTGGAAGAGCAATAAAAGGTCTTATCAAGAAGTTACCATATGAAGGGCAAAAAATTAATCTCAACCAAGGTGGGGTTTGACAACACCTTAAAGTCAACCGCAAATGGTATTCAACCGAAGGCTAGGTGTTAGTTGCCCGAGTGATTTGAGGAATTTAATACTATATGTTGAGAAGGAGTCACTCCAAATGTGCCCCATGGAATCCCTCAGATTGATTTTAGCTGTGTTAGCCACACAAGAAAAAAAATGGGAATTAAAATGCATGGATATAAAAGGACCGCATTTCTACAGGGTCCAAAACCCATTGATAGAGATGTTTACATTACGGGAGAGCCACCCAAGGAAGGCAGGATGTTAGTGAAGGCTATGTGTGGAAAACTTAAACAAAATGTGTGAATGCGTCTAAAGTGATGGCCCATCAACCTTAGCTGGTTAATAACAGAGTAAGAGCATTGATGTAGGAATGGTGGTGCTACAGTATCAAAAAGTAGACCCAGCTCGTGTTTTCTATTTGGGTTGACAGTTCCCAGAGTCAGGTATATGGCAATCCTTGCCCTTGCCATGTAAGATGACTTTATCTGGGGGAGGTGGACCAAGAAATTTGAGGGATATCATTTCCAAAAATAAAGTCCACATTTAAAGTTGGCACGGAAAGTGATAAATTTCCTTTCCAAAATATTGTGGTATTGACCTTTTGTGTGATGACAATGTCATTTTATTCTTCAGTCAAGACTCGTACCACTGATGGACTCTCTGTTATTGATATCAGTGCTACCCAGGGTCAAGTGGACAAATCTGCCAAATTAATTAACTGCAGAAGGAAGGGCCTGTTTCTTGAGGTCTAAAGAAGGTCAAAATTATTATGGTTGGCTCTCATCAGAGTCGTCCAGATTACTATTTGATGTGACTAAGATTGCTAATAATCTTACCAAAGGAAGTGTTTGGGGGGATATTCTTGACATTAACAAAAAATCATATGCAAGGCTAAGAACTCTAAGCTACGGTTTGAGTTTCAATCACTTAGTGCTAATTTGAATGAAGGTGTATTACACGTTGTTTTGTATACGGATGCTTGCACTAGGAAAAACATGCCTGATGGAGGGAAAGTCAAGCTGGATATTTTGATAATGCTTGCTGGAGACTCTGGTACTTTTTCACCATCTGGTGGAACTCAAAGAAAAAATCAGAAGGGTTGTGAGAAGTACTTTGGCTGCATGAGGACCCTTTCAATGGCAGATGGCATAGGATTGCTAGTATATTTATTTGGCACTCTGATGGGCGTAACTCGTATATGGTAAACCACCAGAGGGCCAATCTCTTCCCGAATTGTTTGTTTTACTGATTGTAAGTTCATTGCATGATGCCCTGAAGTCGCCAAACACTTTGTTTCCGTAGGAAAAAGGCTTCCGTTTTAGAAATTAGTGGAAAACTTAAGGAAAACAGGTTGGGCAAAAGGGTCCAAGTTAAGCGGGTTTGAGTGGATCAGCTCTGACTTGCAGTTGGCTGACTGCTTAACTGGAAAAAGAAAGGAGCAGCAAAATAATTGAGTTACGGACAACGGCCTTGCACAGTGGAGTTTTAACTACTTAAATTTATTGCATTTATGTTTGTTTCTCTTTCCAAAAAAAAAAAAAAAGGGTTGAGTTTGTGAGGGCGCCCCCGATGGCGGGCGAGCTTGGCGATTCACGTGAAATATATGAGGCTGGAATTGCACATTGTAAATCTTTCTTTATCTCATTTCTCATCCAATATTTCACCCCTGACATCTTCATGCAGACGTTCATTGGCTGTTTATGTACGGACTATCCATAACAAAACATGATTGAAAAATTAAAAAAAAAAATAAAATTTACCAAAGTGGGGCAGGTATCCCCTGTCGAAGATATATTTCAAGTGCACCTATTAGGCGCACCACGAGCACGAAGCGCAAGTTTACAGGAATTCATTTTTTGATTTAATAAAACCATGGATCATCAGGCTTGAATCCAGAGGGATGATTTTCCGAGTCAAGCCGCGACTTTTTCTTGAACAATATTTGCACAACACAGCGCAACAAATTGCATCTATGTAAGGACCCTCACAAATTCAAAATTTTCTCAAAGGTGAATGGGTCCGATATAGCGTTCAGCCCCCAGCTCAGCATAGCTTCTTTCTCCTATGAGTTAATGGGGGTGATACACGCTCTCTCTTATTTGTATCAATATCTAGACTATTCACAGGGATATTTCGTAGTGGTGTATTGAGCATTACAGTATAGGCAGAGTACCCTTCAAGTGGAATCTAGGGGCTAAAATTTGTTCACGGGGTGAGATGCGTTCAGCCAAAGCCGGGCAACTTGAATTTTTCAGGGGGCAAAAATTTTGAAGGAGGGTTGTCCCCTGCCTCTTTCTTAGCTCTTTTTGGCCAAACCACCTTGTTGCACCACTGCGCACACGTAAATGTCTTCCGTAGACTTTGAGCCTTAACGTCAGGAGTACCCAAAATGTAGGGCCGTTCTAGTGTACTGAGTAATTAATTAGGCTAATGCATCTACGATAACCGTTCCGGATGGAGTGTGCAGGACAGTATATACATGTTTAGGGGACTACATGTGTCACGACAATGATAAATTTTAAATTTTCCATGGGCGCGCCGCCTACTGGACACAGGCTTTGCCACGGGCCTGTAAGTATGCAAATCGGCCTACTGCTACCTTTGAGGAGAAAACCAGCTCTTCAATCGGGAAAAATAAAATACCGGTTACGCAGTGCGTAGCCAGGATTGATTCAAAACAGTTGATGGTGGGGGGGGGGGGGCAAGCATACCAAACGACTATCTAAGCGGGCGACAAAAAAAAAATCAGAGGCGTACAGAAAAATTTGGAAATTATTGGCGACCCTCAGATAGCCGGAAAAAAAGTATTTCCCAGGCTTGTAAGTTAAGAAAATTTAAGCCAGTCGTAATTTTGAGCTTTTGTTTTGCAGATTAAAATGTTCAACTTCCAATTAAAAATGGAGCACACATTTGCAAAAAATGATCAGAAAAATTACCAGATAAAATGCAGGGGTGTAGCTGGTTTTTTGGTGGTGGTGGTGGGGGGGGGGTACAGTCGACTCATCGTCTCCTTTCTTGATCGCCAACCTGGGGGTTGGGTATAAGGGGAGGAAGTGTCCCCCTCCCCTTTTGAAATTTTTTTGCTGTCTCAAAGGGCCTAGATGCAAAATGGTGCTGTATTTTGCTTCTTTTTGTACTAGATGCATATGCTGAAAATGTCCGGATTTTCATTCTATCAATGAATAATAATTCCTAATTTTGAACACGAACGCGTCTTAGTTTTCTTTATTATAAAAAGATCACACTTGTGAAGCCAAAATTTCCCATTTACCCTCCCCCTATGCCCTTACCTCCACTCCGCCAGACCAACTTCCCATCCTTCCCTCCTCTCGTCGTTCCTTTTTTTTTTTTTGCTCTCCTTCATCCCAGTGGCGCCGGCAGACTTTAGTGATGGGGGGGGGGGGAGGGGCACAACAGATGATGTCGTAATGGCACTTCAGCTAACCTCCCAAGTGTGCTCAAAATGCATTTGTTTTTTCGTGTGCTCCCTGCTTTTCGTATACACAGTGGGGATCCTTCCTTTGTCAAAAGTCACTGCACTAAGGTGCCGCCCTGAGGGAGGGGTCTAAAGGGAGGAGGTGTCCCTTCCCATTTGAGAAATTTTTGTTTATTTAAAGTTGCTTAGATGCAAAATGGTGCTATCTTTATGATATTTTTGGAGCTGATCACATACCTGTATGGCTGGTCATAGTTTAGTGAATTCTAATTTTTCCGACTGGCTGGGTGTTTTTTCCAGCTGAGTGGCGACGCTTAAATATTCCCTTTTTTATGCGCCCTGCGTTTTGAATACAGCAGTTAGGATCTTTCCTTTGTCACTACATAGAGGTGCCGTCCTGGGGGAGGGGTCTAAGGGAAGGGGGGAATTTTGCTTATTTAAGGTTTCTTAGACGCCAAGTGGTGCTATCTTTTGGAATATTATTGGAGCTGATCATATATGGCTGGAAAATGTTCATAATCTAGTGAATTCTAATTTTTGGTTAGGTGAAAAAGGAGAGCATGTTGTATTAAGAGAAGGAAATACGTTGTCAACCAAACCTCCTGAAAGACTCCCTTTTGGTCTACTTTACCGCCCTTCTATTGGCAAAAGGTTTTTACCCCACAAATACGTACGTGGAGTCCACAGAAAACATTGTTGGGACTATGTCGAAATTTTTCCTCCCCTTTCCATTGTGCATTATAAAAAAGGCAATCTAAGGCTGGCAGTATAACCTGTTATATAGGGCCTTCCGGAAGTTCTGGATAAAGTACATAAAATGGAGCAATGGCATAATGCTTATTACTTGACATCCAAATGATAATATAGAGTAGAGCACTTTACAACTATCGTATTTTTACTAATTTTGAACGGAAATCCAGATGAAAAGCTTCCAGCAATGGGGAACGGGCGGGAGGGAGAGTATTGGTGCAGGAAGGTGAAATTAGACCTCCCTGATAGGTATAGCAAAAGGGGTGAAGGACTAACAAAGGCGTTTTCAGAATGCTTTTTTGTCGTAAGTGTATTAAAAATCACCATCTATCAAGGGCGTAGCCAGGAATTTGTCAAGGGGGGCGAAGCCCATAGACAGACTCTCAGCGTTTGCGCCACCATGGGTTGGCGCAAAGCGCAAGAAAATTTCGGCCCAAAATGACTCCCAGATTGCTGGAAATGGCACTTCCCAAGTACATTTTACCGCATATAAATAGGGGAAACACTAGCAATATTGTAAAAAAAAAACCATTAAAAAATACCAAAAATATGCCCAAGGGGACGGCTGCCTCCTTCACCCCCCTTGGCTACGTGTCTGCCATCTGTACCGATAATGGCTGCGCGCAAAGCGCTCGGTAAAATTTTTTGGAAAATGTACAAAGGCAAATACGTAATTTCAACTTTCCAAATCATACTACAACAACTTAAATTGAAAGATCGCATATTGATGCTAGGCCCCTACAGGTGTTGTGATTATAGTTCCATGTATTATTACCTTAATAATGATCATGAGATGGAGTGCAAGCCGTAAAGCATGCGCGCAAAGCGCGCGAAATTTCTCATTAAATGAGATTTCCATGACAAAACCTGCATTCAGAATCTGCATCGAGACACTTTCAATTGCCCAACAAACCTTCATGCCACTCAGAAATCCAGTCTTTAACTGATTAATTCGTCAACAGCTTTTAACTTTTGTTGCTATGGTTCTCCGGAAGTTGCTATCAGAAGATATTGATAATAAGAACACAGTAGTAATAGTAAGGTTTGAAGTGCGCGGAGCTCGCGAAATTTTGGTAGTTTGTGAAGGATTTGCGAAAATTCTGATAGTTTGAGAAACATTTGTGATAGGAAATGATTAAATAGATCTATCACTCGGTTGAAGCACACCTCACCCTACCCCCTACAGAAATCTATAGTTTAATCGCCTTTTGGGATCATTTTAAAATTTTCAAAAAATTTTCATGGGGGTACGCGCCCCCCATGCCCCCACCCCGTGCCGGCGCCACTGACTTCATCCAACATCGTCCATCGCGTCCTCAAAATTTCTGTGTACCCCTTTCCCCCTGCTGATAAAAATGTACCACTTCCATTGGATGAAATGGTCTTGTATCTCTTCGGTAGAAAAACTATACTACGTCTTTGACTCTTTTGTGACTCTTGCCAGAATTCAAGGTCCATTATGGCTGTTCGAACTCCCGACTAGAAATGATTTTACAACTAGTAAACTAGTAACGACTTTTGAGAAAAATGGGTATGTAGAGGTACAAGATGGTTTTTAAATGAATTTTCAAGCAGACTTATAAGAAGATTTTCTCACATTAAATTCATAACTGTAATCTAGTAATTGAACAAAAAGCTTCCTCGATTTTTTACCGTTGCCCGATTTTCGGGTCCATAGCACTGCAGGCTAAGTAATTTTAGCAAGTTTCGCACAATCTACTGTGGCTCCTGTTGAAAACTGCAAAATCGTGGCTACATAGGCTGCCCGAAAAGGTCCCGACTTTCAGCCTAGTGGTGACTATTGGTAGTATTGTCATTAAGAAATATGACCACGTCACAAGGAATTGCTTTTTCTGCTTCTTCGGTCCAAAAAATTTTGGGCACTGTATACACCTGTACACTCTCCTGTATGCCCGTGTAACCTGGCAATTGACTCCATCCCAGAACTTTTTTGCAACTTTCGCCGGAAAATTCTACTATTTCGGGGAAATTTTTGCGCAAGACTATATGACAAGAGGCTGAGAAGTAATTGTTTTTTATGTGCTGCCCGAATGTGCCGCGAAGTTTTGTGATCACCTGGATTTTTCCTGAAAATTTTACCGTGACTATAGGACGCTTTTTAGTTTCGGACAAAGAATTCGGGCACGCTTAGGAGTTTTCTGTGTAATTAAAACGTGCTAGACTTTTTAAGACTCAAATGGCTGTCCGAATTTTTTCAGACCCGTGGTCGAAATTCAGATCTTGCGGAAATGGGGGGGGGGGTCTGCCCCTTGCCCGGGGGGAGGACGGGGGCGGTGCCTTCGTAACGCCTGGTGAGGTCGAAATCCGAGTAGGGGAAGGAGTCACATATATTGCTGTGTACCAAAATAACTCCATACCAAAATAAAGAGAGGTGCTTTGCGCGATGAGTCGCGTAATGATCACAGCGTCTTTATTTTTTCGAAAGGGCTTAAATTTATACATGATACTGTGTATATAAAGCAAGAAAACGGTTGATTTGAAAGGCCTGTGTTAGAACGCAGCTTTTGCAAAATTAGTAGAGGGAATGCGTGAAAAAGAATGGGGTAAATTCGATATTAACACACTACTACATAATAAACAACTTTTGTGAGCCTTTTCTGGGTATGAAATTTGTTCT
>JAIZAY010001346.1:12500-16018 GCA_029531755.1 Holothuria leucospilota | reverse complement strand
CATGCATATCAAAAAGTCATTGCGTCAAAATAGCGTCACAGTGGCTTAGTGGAAACACGGCTTGTCAATACATATGTGGTGGTTTTTCTTTTTTTATGATAAAAAGTTTGAGTCAACTTTACTTTTCAATTTGTTTCTGAGAATCCTGGTGTGGAATATCCTACTGTACATAGTTTTAAGATTTATCAAACCTGGACTCTGATACTTCCTCTCCAGTCATGGAAGTATAAAGCTCAGAGGTAATACTTTCAGTAGTGTTGAAAACATGAAAAGGGTCATGTAGTCATGATTTTAGTGAATACATGTGTATCTGAAAATTGGAACCAAGGTATTTTTTTTTCTCAAACCACTGTAGTTTCAAGGGAAATTTCACTGAAAAAGCCCTGAACTTTACAGTGCTGACATACAAATACCATATTTTACCATGGTGCTGCATATAGGCCAAAGTACATTAGGTATTTTTAAAGGGTAGAAGGCAGTCACCCCCAATAAAGAATTGTATAGTAGACTATCCTATTTCCTGAATGGATCTTGAGAAATATGTGACAGATTTTTTTCTCACTCATTTGTAAAATTTACAAAGGAAGCAACTGCGTGGTTTACCTGAAATATTTATTTTCCTTAAATATTATGAAAGATACTTGGAAGAGAAATAAACAAGAAATTTGTGACATTTAGGCTGTTGTTTCAAAATAATTTTGGGGCGACTGCTTTTTTGACCTTTTAAAACCCTGTATTCATACTGTAGAGCAGTAAATGGACTTGGGTGCGTTGTTAAGAGAAATTGTGGTATTTGTCCCGTCTTTTAAAGTATGGGGGGAGTAGTACCCCGCACCATGTGATGTCATTTGACCAGCCATCAAATGGCATGTGTGGAGGAAGTACTATGGCACTTCGTCAAGCCCGTGAGGTTTTTTTGTCCTTCTTCCTTCAGGATTTATTTCAATAAATTGAATGTTAAATATTATATATATTAATGCTTGTATACCTGTATGGGTGTGAAATCCAAATGAAACGAAATGAAATGAAATGAAATGAGGATGTAGAGAACTGAATCTTGGGAATTCTTGCATGGTTTAATAAATTCTTTATTCGCCTGTCCTGGTAACCCTGTAAATTGTAGACATCTGATTATAACCCGTCATAACTCTAGGGTGGCAGATTACCATATGATGGGTGCCTGTTATGGTGAAAGTATTAATCATCCTTTGCTGGCCTCATGCTGGGCCAGTGGGGAAGAAGGGTGGTAGATAGCCCCAATTTTTATTATTCCAAAATCTTCTTAATCTTACAGATATCCTGATTTCACTCACAAGTATCTTTCATTATGTTTTCTGTAGAATAACATTGAATGATTGATTATTGGAACTTTAAACCAAGGAGTTACTCTGCATGAGGTTTTTAAACAAATAAAAAACACCAATCTTTTCAAATGATTTATAGGAAGCATTCCTGAACTAAGATAGGTTAAACTAATTCAAATTGGGTGGCTTGCATTTTTCCTTTTAAGTTGCCTGTCATTCAATATTAAACCAAGGGTAACCAAACCATCTGGTTTGGAGGTTTTTCCATTCCTATCAGCGTCTTCTTCTCGCCCCTTGATTTTGGTAAATGTGTAATAGCATAAGTTTTGCAATGATTTCTATTCAAGGTGTATACTTTTTAAACCTGAATATTTTGTATATGATGCCCGTTATTGATGGTCTAGTCTTTATGTTGGTCAAATTTTAATTGTTTCTGAGTGATAGAATTTTACCAAACATCAAAGTTTGAAGGCAGACTATGGGTGTGATTCAGTTTAGAGGATTGTTAAAGTTTCTTAGGTGTAATAGCTACTTCTATAAATATATTGTGTTAAAATCTGAAATCTGTTTGCCATTGTTTGTTAGTGGTGGTTAAAGTTAACGAAGTACACTGATAAAGCCATTGTGCATAGTGCAAAGAACCAGTAAACATTACAGTACTGCTAGGAGTTGACAGCAATCTGTAGCACTTGGAATAATTTGTGATGTAGTAAAAACCATACTTTATTTTCGTACGCAATAATATCATTATTTATCATCAAAGACTGCACAATAAAAAGAGGTGTAATACCACAGTTCACCAGCATAGGCCCACTGAAGCGGCACAATATGACCTAAACTGTGAACTCAGTAAAATCACTTTCATTTGAAAGAAATGCAAGTTTAAGGAAAGTTACAGGTTTGCAATTTTAGGAACCAGAGAATGAGAACATTCCTATGGAGATTGTGTGGTGTATGGTTTTCCAGTGGGTTTTATGTATTAGGGTTGGGCCAATACCTAACTCTACTTCAGGCACTCTTAGCCAGGAGATGAAAACTCACTACTCAACTCTACTTTCTAAGGAATCAAGATTCCGTAGGAATTTTCAGTGCTGCCAAATGTATGCACGAAATTATATTGCGAAGTAAACATTTTATTTTCCAAGGTTTCAATGAATTATTTATCACAGCTGGCTCCTTTGGTACAGTACAGCTCAAAAGAAATCAGGAAAATTAGAGCGCGTGCTAATCCCATAAGCCGCTCCGAGTGCAATCAGAGCGCGGGGCCGTAGTGCACAATGCCTCCCGCATTCCACGCAAGGCACAACAATAGGTAAGAAACAGTTAAATACCTTCATTGTGCTTGCTTGATATAACGGTAGTTTTGTTTACCGTCAGAAACAGGGATTCCGGCTACGCAGACATTGTTGAAAAACTTTGTAAAGAGTGGTCTATAATATTGTGACAATTCGTTTGCAAATAAAGCAGTGCAACCAGCGTGCTCGAGTCGCCGTCCACTTTCTGAGCACGATATATGCAAAAGCATTCCACAAAATATGCAAGACTTTTTCGGCTGAAATCACTCCGTGCAATCTGCTTAAATATACGCACGGCGAACGTTATTTTTCGTTTAGGTGTATCCCGGTTCACTTACGTAGAATAGCCTGCTGACCGATGTGCAGGCATCTCGTAAAATGTCGCAATGCATCCGTAGAATTGCGCAATATCTTCGTGTATTCGGACCGGAGCTCGAGGATGGATGGCAAGTGCTTGTTTATTGCATTCACATACGTAGGCCTACGTACAGTTGCATGGGGATATGCACACCCAGCCACGGCATGCACCGTACCGTGCAGAATTGCGCAAGAGACACGGAGGCTCGAAAGTCGCCATTGTCTTGCAGGCTACTCTGCGATTGAATCGTTCATTTTTCTCATATTTCCCGCAGGTTATGTTATGAGGAGGTCACACCAAACTGTGTTTTGGACTGTAATAATATTTTAAAATACAGTATTTATGGTGTTGTTTAGAGACTAGAAAGTTATGTCGCAGTTGCTTCTTGTTCGTAGCTTAGGCTTAGGCTTAGGCTATGCATCCATCATGCACACTCCAAGTACTGTAAGTGTAAGCTTAGGGCCTAACTTGCCGACGGTTTTCGTAAGTTGCTTGAAATGTTGAACGCCAATTATACTAAGCTCCATTGATTTGCGCACAGTATCGAACAGATATTTACGT
>JAIZAY010001346.1:0-2500 GCA_029531755.1 Holothuria leucospilota | reverse complement strand
TTGGACTAGTAATTAGCTGGGTCAGTCATGATGTCATTGTAGGTGTTGTGACTCCATTGAGTCATCTACAATGGGCTGTACAAGTACCTGACCCCACATGTATTGGAGTGGCCCAAGACTTTTGTTATGCATTTATTGGCTGTAGTACAAGATAGTTAAAATTCTGTCCTAAAGCAAACATACTTGCATACAAATTGCAACATAGTAGGGTTTTTACTGGTTTTAAATTATAACAAAATCGGTAAACTTTTAAAGATGAGTGCAGATTTTAACACTGAATTATACTGTCTGGGAAATTGCATTGTTGCATGCGTACTTCTGTACATAAGTCAATTTGCATAATGTATGGCTGCAAGTTGTGAGTATTTCACCTCTATTGTGAATAATTGTGGATTAAATCATACACACCAGTTCAAATTTCAGCTGCAAGGTCTGGTAAAATGAAAATTATATTGTTCGATATTTGATGTGTAAAGCATAAGCATTAATAACGCAGAAAATGGTTATAATTCCCATAAACATCTGTGAAATATTGACCTTTTTACAGGGTAATTTCAATTGTACACTTGAATAATGCAGCGTTTAGAATGTGCAAATTATGTATGATATGGAAATAGGGGACTTACAGTATATATGTTTAATGCTAGCCTTCGACTTTCATTTGAAGGAGAGTGGAAACATTGATTACTGTAAGTTAAGAAGAAAAAGTTGTCATCTTGAAATATGTTGATCTGTTTTTGCTCATAAAAATGTAAACTAGCATCTGGCAAGTAATTATTGTTGTAAGGTTAATAAGTAAGGAAATAGTTTTAATAAACAGTGCAATATCATTATTTTGCATAGGTAGTGGTGTAGACCAATTTTTTTTTTTTACTTTTTTTTCTGAGGGGAGGGGGTTCTACTTTTCATTGGGGCGCCATGTTTGGAATTGGTCTATGTTTTTGTTACTCTTAAATCTTCCAGTGTGGATCCTGGGAGGTAAGAAATGTGGGGGAGCTAATGGTCCCCCTGTCCTCCCCTCTCCCCCCCCCCCATCCCAATATGAGCCACAGATACTTAGGTAACAAGTCACTTCATAGCTGTCAAACTTTGAGGTTTACTAAATTTATCTGGAGAGTGGTAAAAGATATTGAAATTCCAGTGTCTGATCTTTCATTACAGGATTTAGTTGTGAAACTGATGAATAAAAACAGCTCTAATTTGAGTGCATGTCACCATACCTCAGCTGCTTAAATTTCAAACATGGAGCCAGTGTTTCTAGTGACCATTACACAACCTTATGAGGCATGCTACCTATACAGGGAAATTTATCCACCTACACATGTCAGTGACCAATTTTCTGGAATTCAATTTGTTAAACCTTGTGAAATGAAGAATTGTGATGAAAGATAAAGTGATGGTCAAGATTGGATACTCAGAATGCATCATACTGTAGAGATGGCTGTAAAAAGTCGTATTGAGTGACAGTGTTGATACAATAGATTCAGTGTGTCAGTATCCTCTTGTTAATCCAACAGGTACAATGGGTGTCTACCCTCCGGCAATAGAGGGCGCAGACGAAGCAGGTTTATCCTTCAAAAGAAGGAAGTTGCCAATGGCGTCAAACCAGATAAACGTTATGAGATCAGTGCTCCAAGATCTGCCCAGGTAAGGTTTTATAGGGTTTGTATTTGTAAGAGTAATATTTTGATAAGGTTTTGATGTATCCATGAAGTAGATTTTCCCAGGATCCACTTAAATGGCAGATATTGAAAAATTTCTCATCTTTGGACCAAGGCTAAGACTTTCTTTGTGGAAGCAAGAAATTTGTCCCAAACTACCAAATTTAATCTAAAAATCTAAAAACTGTGAGTAGCAGGGTTTGCGTTTTACGCCGAAACGGGCGTTTTTTACGCCGACGGAAATTTTACTTACGACCAAAAGTACAGTTCAGTCGTAAATATAAATTTTGACTTGCCCAGCTTTACGACAGGAAATTGAACTCAGTTAACACTCACTGGTCTGCTGAATTATAATATTGTTCACACTTACGCATTCCACTAGTTTACCGTAACGATAAAAAACTCTAAAACTGGTAGCATACATTGCATCGAGGGCAGGATCTACTGCGCTGCTGTACATGGGTTATTCTAGTACTGGTACTATATTAGACTAACGTTAGACTGACGAGTGCTCACAACAAATTCTTCGTAAAACGTGTGCGCAGTCTGTAATACTTGGGCAGTTGGGCTGCCCTGGATACATGTGATACAACATACAATGTATGCATACTGTATGTACACTTGGAAATGCATTTGTCATCGTGTGTGATCTTAATATTGCTAACGTTAGGTAAAGCTACACCTGTTGCCGGATCATACACAGAATGTATTGGATATTTTCGGTTAAATTTCTCTTTGAGGGAAGTGAAAATAATTTTTTATTATCCAAGGATCGTTTCTCATTATAAAAAACAGATCGGTATTAAATTATTTCATTCACACTTGAATTTTTAATTCGT
>JAIZAY010000896.1:0-26318 GCA_029531755.1 Holothuria leucospilota | reverse complement strand
GGACTTAGCTGGTAATTTTGTGAGTGTAAATTCCAAATCATATATCTTACCTTGAGACTTTTGTTAAAACAAAGCATCTCTATCGACGAAAAGGAGTACTGAAGTTTTGTTAGATTTGTCTCGTTTTGGTAGTTAATGAACAGAATATTGGTACCGTATAGAAGGAGAAAAGGACTTGGAAGTGCTTATTCAAACGCTGAAAGGTAAATATAACTAAACTCAATATTACTACATCATTAAATTTGAAGTACAATTCACAGGCAAACGACTCCACATGTGGTACTCTTCCGTGGAAGCCAGAGCCATGTGATATGTCTGACTGGGCCTTTTTTGAAGAATGAAAAAGTTATTTAGAATCTCGATTTAGTAGTACCGGTGTGCTCTGTGATACTACAACAGTATGAAGGTGAGCGTAATCTAGGCATTAAATAAAATATCCTCAAGCGCTTTGATAGAGATAAATTTTATTTTGATAATTATGCAGTTGCAGACTGCAAGTCGTTTGCAAGTGTCTTTATTACACGGGACGGTTTACCTTTACAAAAGTGTTACACTATACGAAACGCTACCGTATACAAAACATTTACCGTATATACAATGTTATTAGGATCGTTGTAGAGAGAATAAGTTAGATTAACTTTTATTAAATCAAAGAGGAAGATTACATTCGGGCCATAAAGGACAGTAAGGAGTAAGGAGTAAACATAGAAATGTACCAGAGCAATGACGGCCAAAAAAATCAAAACTAATGTGTGTGTGTCGGAGCGTTACCTCAGTGAGAAAATAACACTGAATGAAAATAGCAAGAAATAAGAAAGAAAGACAAAGTGACCAATACTCCTGAAGAACAGTTTCTAAGAGGCATA
The DNA here is from genome assembly GCA_029531755.1 of Holothuria leucospilota. NCBI lineage: Eukaryota > Metazoa > Echinodermata > Holothuroidea > Aspidochirotida > Holothuriidae > Holothuria > Holothuria leucospilota. Next base: position 25,452 of record JAIZAY010000896.1, on the reverse strand, counting down.
AAAGACATCGAGAAAGTTAAATGAATGAATAATAAGCTAGATTAAGAAACACATCCAGTACCCAAACATATAAAACTCGGTAGTAAAAATTGCTTATTACATAGATAAAAAAGGCTGTACCTTAGTGATAAAGATTGGTAACGAATTAGTAGCGACGCTAACGACCTCAATCTGCGGGATACGATCGATACTCTCGTCTGGCTTTATAAGTTGGTCAAACAAGAATTGGAAGGTCATATCCATAACGAACTAGCAACTTTTCACTTGGCATAATTCATGATACAGCACGTTAGCCACGGTGGGCATGGCGGCACGTGCCTCAGAACTTTCTTCATAAAAGGCCTTGCTCACTGAGGAGGAAATGATAAATTACCAAGACCTAAGCCTTTTTGGGACTACATAATATAGGAAACACAAAATGGGAAAAAAAGACACCACACCAATTTGCATTTTGAGTCCCTTGCAAAATCAGGCAAGAACTTTTCGAAAAAGAGGTGAAACAGGACACCTCTTCTCTTAGACCCCTCCCCTGGGCAGTGAAAGTCCAACATCGATGTGCCTACCTCCCAAATTGGTTATTCTGGCTACTGATCTGGTTGTGATAAACATCGTTCGATATAAATACTCCCACAGGACGAACGGTCACCAGGTTGGATGGTGGAACTCCTTGAACTTTTAATCAATCAAGTGGCACTTCACTGAATACAGTTGAGAATTCCCGCTTTAGGGCTTCGAGGAAACGCCAATTGACCAATTAAATTATTAATGTGTATCTTCTAGCTAACTCTTTCAACGTAATGCATATCCCCATATCCTATATGCTATTTTTGCAACACTTCAGATAACTATTTTAACCATTTTCTATTGAAATAAGGGTTGTCGAGAAATAGTGGACCCGCAATCCCCAAATCCGATCTACTTCCCTGTTACATATTTGACTCAGATGATCCATTGTTTTTGCTAAAGCTTCTTTTTCTGTTTTGGTAGTTAATCTGAGAAAGTTTAGGTTCTGTTAGATGAGGTTTATGCTTATGACCAATCCGGTACTGCACCTTTTATTGCTTACCTAACATTTGTCTACATTAAAATACATGGCTTGACCAAGGGACCTCTTGTGCAGTAAAACCAGAAAATATCGAATCATCTTATTCGACTTATCCTGCAACGGTAACTTTTCTGAGATAATGTTAACCGTTTTATCAAGTGCTTCCCTTAAAATTAAATATTAGTTAACTTTTGAATTCATTGACTCAAGGTCATGCCCATAAATTGAATCTTACATGTAATATTCAAACATATGATTGAAAAAGAAAAGTCAGGAAATAAATTTAATGGACCATTTTTAAACTGGAAATTTTTTCATGGGGTCAATATAATAGTTATGGAGTGATAACACTTAGTTCTTATTCTACAGATGACTGCCAGAAGCTATAAATGACATTACCACTTGCTTTAGAATACATATCAACATCTCCATGGACCTTACATAAATTCCTGTAAGTATTGCTTCGTTGAAGAGATTTTTAAGAGAGCAAATAAAAGAATAAATCTATTAATCAAACTGTAAACGTTATATTTCTTGATAAAGTTTACCACATTGGAAATGACGAAAAACACGGCTGTAAATGTCAGTCACACACACCTTATCAAAACGATACATTTTATTAACCAAGGCAATATGTAATAAACATGGAGTGATACTTGAATATCGCTTCATACCTTGTTTAGTCTTTTCTCCACTCCCCCCCCCCCCACTTAAATTTCTCCCGGGGAGGAAGAGTTCTCAGCACAGTTGGAGGATTTGCATCTTGCACTTTTTGTCTCCTCTATTTAGTTAATTCCGTCATACAAGCGGTTTATGGTTATGATACCTAGATTAATTTGTACTTTTTATGTTTTCCGTTTTGTAATGTGGCATAAAAGCCAAATGGTCTTTCAGATCTTGAATTAGTAACGTTCAATACTTATTATTGAGAGACTTTCGGCTGTGAAGTGTCACCGCTCACGGACTGTTAGGCTGTGCGGACCCACCTATCCCAGCACGCCTCAGTACGACTCACCATAAAATGACCCATAACGTAGCTTATTAGGAGAATTTTTGTCAAATATGCTTCCCCGATTAACTGAAATTATCACTTTCTAGACCTTGTAAGTTGCATGTAAACGCTGTATTTTTTTTCAGAGACGGCATGCTTGTGAAATAGACGTCAAAATGAAAAGGTAACTGTCAAAATATAATTCAGTACAATTCTTTTGTAGGGTAAAACAGTACAGAAAGCTACTGTATAAGCTCATTGATTTTAGCATGCTAGTAAAAGTAATGACAGACCGTTTAATTTATAAAAAAGCTGTGGCAGGGCATGAGATGACCTTACAAAATTTCTAATCTGCAGGCATTACCTGTGATTAATGATCTTGTATGAGGAGGGGTATATTTGTGAGTGCTCTCAACCGGCAAAAGAAAGCGCCCAAGGCAGAAACCTGGACACCCCTGGGAAAAAACTCTTTAAATGTGATTTCCAAAGTTTAGTAGGAAGATAGTAGTAGTAAGAAGATAGATAGTAAGTAGGAAGATAAAGTTTAACGCATTTTCAGTATTTATTTCAAGTTTGCTTACGTTTATTTATGGTTTGGAATCTCAGGGATCGATTACACTTTTGAGCCCAGCCCAAATTACCGTCCTTATTTTATGCCCGAATTTCCTTTTGTAGTGCAAATTTACAACCTTATAGCGTTGTAAATTGCACTTAAAAAATTGTATGCAGAAGTTTTCTCTCTCGTTTCGAAAAACGCTTGTTTTAACCAGTACCATAAATAGCATTTTCAGGGGAGCACAGGATTTGGGGTTAGACTGTATGCTCTACGGTCATCATTTATTAACTCACGTTATTGACATTTACATTATTATGCAAAATATAATACAGTAGCGCTTCCTGAAGAGAGGCGTGCCCTATATATGCTAATCGTAAGGCTCATGAAATATAATGTAATGTGTAGGGTTGAAATAAAGTATAACTGCTGGTTTTGTCATATATTTGTAATAAGTATGCTCACTGTGTTGCGTGCTCAAGATGTATTACCCGAAACTTGTACTCAGCAGCGATGCTTTATTTTTGACAACTAGACTGTTCACACAATGGAAAGCTTGGGAGCTTTCTTAGTGTAATGCATACTCTAACTAACACGTAAAAGACAACCGAACAAACGGTCATCAGGAGCGTATAGGTTGCTACATGTGGCCGCAGTAGAAGTTAGTTGACGCGGTAGACGTGATGAGGAAGTTTTTCCTAAGCAGGCGGACCGAATAGTCCCATCCCAAGTGAACCAATGTGTTTATAATATAGTGAAGCTACTGTGGAAATTTGTATGTTTCTAATTAAAAATAAAAAATACGTTCGCAGAAATCAAATGTAGTTAGATGCCATACAACATAATAACATGTACCGCCTGCCAGGCGAGTGGCTACGGGAGGCCTGGGGGCCTGGTTTTTCCTTGAATAGTGATGAGCGAAAAGTGTAGTTCATCCCCCTCCGTCTCCCTCGGGCTCGCGTATATAATGGAGATAAGCAGCCGGCCATTATCACTTACAAGCTGTTTGGATGCGTTTCGACCGTACCTCACTCCATATCTTTAAATTGCTCATCAAAACACAAGGGCATGATACCAGCTGTAAAATATGGTTTACATCCCGTTTTGTACGCTGCCATACTAGATACAACAAGTAATAGCAACGTATCAGCGAATATAAACTATATCTCCCTTTTTTCTCTTCATGCATCTTTGAATTTGTAACATAATTCAAAATACTTAATAGAGTCAAACCACAACGATGTGTGACCTTTCCGTCAGTCTTTGCGTAAAAATGGTAGCTGCAAGTTGGTTATTATGTCCTGATATGGTAGCTGTTTGTGGACTTTTAATGAGTCTGCTAAAATTTGACACTGTATATAATGTAAAGAAATCCATATTCCCAACAGACTCAGTAGTCTTTAAAGCTTCAGTTATGAGTATGCCTTCCACCCTTTCTTTATTAATGAACACAACATTTACGTTCAGTGCTTCATTCACAATCAAACGAGTTCATTATAATCATGGGTGCAATTTCTCAAGGGATTAGAAATCTAAGTTTTCTTGCAGTATTTTTGGTTAGTGCTGGCAGCGTGTTGGCTTATTTGGTCAGTTTTTGTTAGATACCTTTAGTAAATTTGCAATAAATATTTGTCTAAATTGTGTTTGCCTAATCAAATCTCCTTTCATATGATTAGTATAAAACATATAGCTATGTGTAGGACTGTGCTGAACTGAACGTTCTGTGATCTTCGATTTCTTGATAAAGTATTCATGAATTATAGTTCGAGAAAACCTCCAGTTCAGACCGTCTCGAATCTTTAAAAAAACGATTTTTAACATTGTGTTTATGAATTCGTTTGTTAATGAAAGGTCTTAAAAGTAAATGCACAGGGAAAAACACCTGCCAGCTTGTAGCTAATGGTGGGTAAGGCTCGTTAACGTAAGAAGCTAAAAAGGATACAGCCATAACGGAAAGAGTGACATTCCAAACTTTTATCTTTGTCATGTGAAGTCTAATTAAGGCAAATGGTTAAAAAACTTTTGTTTGGCATAACATTTCCCATTACTTACAAATGGTTCCTTTAAGAAATAAGGTAACTATAAACTCATGGCTTGCTTGCGTTTGAGAAGAGACGGTATAAGTTAGTTCATCAACGTTCCTGTGCGGCCGTGCCTGAGACATCAGCAACTTGTTATGAGTCTTTGAGCGAGGCCACTCAAATATCATTCGGCCTGATTTAGCGCCTTGGGCTTGACCTTATACAACAGCTCTTAGAAACAAGGAACTCGACAGTTTTAGACTTACCTTGTTCATGACTTAAAGTAATTACAAATGTAATCTCACACCTTATTAAAACAAACAAAAAATCAAAAGCTACCTATTTTTAAAGTCATTTTCAGCTACTAACTTCAAGTTTAAAACAATGCAAAAAATATTTTTGCATTAGGTGGTGAAGCCGCATCCCAATTGCATGAAGAGTTTGTGGATAACTATTTTCAAAGAGGTGTTTTTTTTTTCAAAGATACAGTGTATTATGGAAATTCTGTAATGTCATTGCGGCAAATTGATTAGTGAAAGCATTGTAAATCTTTATGATGTTTACACAGCTGTATAACATATTTACCAGCTTTGTTTGCTATACATCATATATGGTGTAAGTTTAGCCAGATCTACATCGAAATTTAAACTATCCAACAGTATCAAATTTCAAGACAACCAGGTCATTCAATTGTAAAGAATAACTTAAAGGTTCTGTGCTAATGTGCCCACTTTTCATTACATTCTGTATACCGCACATTTGCGGTATATGCTGCTCAAGCCCATCAAAGACTCCTCAAGTAGCTCATTTGTCCAGGTCATGATTATTACCTCCTTAGGGTTGGCCTGTGGATGTCTGAAAATACAAATACTCGATAACATCTAGGCTGATCCTCTTTCCGTATGAGCCTAGTTTCTCCGCTCCCAATAATCACAGTTCTGTCAACTGTAAATAACCCCTTATTTCGACAAGTTCACTAAAAGTTGGTTCCATTGGTCCCTCTAAGTAAAGCCTCCGCACGTTGCAAATATTGACAGGATATTTGTCTATTGTTTTACAGGATAGCTCTGAACCATACGCACATATTCAAAGTAAGAACCACTTTACAAATATTCACTTCACAATTTCATCAACCCCAAAGACTCATATTAAATTCTTTCGTCTTTCTGTTGTAAAAGGTATGTAGTGATACATTGCACCACATACTAAAATTCGTGGAAGCTATTAATATTCCCTAGATTTAAAGCTAATAGAGCAACATCAGATCCCATTCAAGATCGTGCAACAATAATGTTGAGATCGTTCAGCGATGATAGCAATCTTACAAGTTGTAACCCACGACCAGAAGTGGCAAAGTTCAGCAAAATGCGGCAACTACACATTTTGGTATCCAGCCGTAATGATGGATCATAATTTGCCAAAGCATTTTCGAAACATCAACAACGTAAATGAAGTATTTCTTTGAAGATAATCCATTTACCAGCTCCTGATAAAAACCATCCCCTTAAGTCATTAGAATAAAGCTATGTGATTCTGCTTAACGGATTCCAGTGCTCAATGTTTAAGAACCACCCAACCATATTTTCATTGAACTGATTGAATTTAAAGGTAAAATGCAGTCATCCCAATTTGAACTAGTCTAGTAGTCTATCCTATTTCATGAATGGCTCTTGAGAATCATGTGACAATATTTTTCTCACTGAATCTAGAATTTATGGGGAGTAACTCATTGGTTTAAAGTACAGAGTTACGATTTTTTGTTGTACGCGTAATTGGTCTATTCAATTTTTAACCGGCAAATGCTGATTCTCCGTTTGTCTAACCGATAATTACACAGAGATGGGAGAGTCCCGTTGGCTTGTTAATGGGATGTAGGTACTTGAGATCTGTATTACAGATTCCTTTTACTAATCATCCATATCAACTTTCTTTCACTGTTTCGAGAAAGACTACATAAAATATCAAAAACTTAATCTCCAGTTCTTTGTAGCCTTGTATATTTAGCAAGTCAGTAAATACAGTCTGTACACCAAAATGTATGTCCAAAACGGACACAGAGAATAAGTGTCTAGAAAATTACATTTCTTGCATCGAAGTGTATCTTAAGGTATTGTGCTCGGTATTAGCATAATTGAAACATATGCACATAAGTACATGCTTTAAGTCCATAATCATTACATGGGGTATGCACTTTCATCCACACATTACAAATCAGTAAGACAAAAGGCCCTGTGATTGCCTCTGAAAATATTTTTAAGTAAGTGCACTTTCCGGAGTTTCAAATTGACAGTTCGGTTAGCACTTGCTCTTTAAGAAAAACCCTGCCCTCTAACTACCACAACAGGCAAAAATTGAAACAACCCCCAAAAAGTGTTGCAACCCTGACTTAACGCAAAAGTTAAGAAGAAATTATCAGAGAGCCTTAATGGCCACATCAGAATGTAATCCTTACGAGCGAAGTAAACATTGGCAAGGAAAGCCCTCTGTTTCAACTGGTCTGCACAAGGGTGCCATACCAGGAGCGTAAACATCTTCATCAGCTCTCTGCAAGTGATTTTGGTGTGATACCAGGACAGGTGGACAGGAAGGCAGCTATAAGATCCATCATGAATACCCTTCATGAACTTCCATATCTGCAAGGTATTTATCATTTCACCTCAGTTGACTCAACGACGTTTAACCTCTACCAAAAATACTTGAATGCGTAATATTACGCAGTATGGGCATCCATGTGCTAAGTATAAGCTCCATCAATGTCACCCTTCTTGAGATATCCTGTTTCCAAGGTTTGACCATTTGACCTTCAGTAACCTCAGATAAACTGTGTCCTTTAAAACAATAGGCTTTATCTACCGACTGAAACGTATCCACGTGCCATTTCTAAAAGGGGCTATTGTTCCTTTTTTATCATATAAAATATACACAGTTATCAGACTGTGACTTTGGGGGCCTCTAAAGGCCTCTAACCTTTTTTTAAAACAATAGGACTCTTCTTCCCATCAAAAACCCGCCACAGCTTGTATGGAAAATATCCATCGTGATGTTTTGTCTACATGTTGTAGTTTCACCTCCTCTGACTTTCCATAGTCTTGACCTCTATCAAAAACAAAACGATTCGTCATGTAACTATATTGCCAAATACATACATGACTACATGACACATATGAATGTCATCAACTTTTCATAGATTGGGATATTGTGTGTACAAAGTTTTCAACTTTTGACATCTGGTAACCTCACAAGATCTCTGACCGCCACCACAAACAACAGGGTTTTTTTCTTAATATGATAAATCCAATAACCAAGCATAAAAAGTGTCGATTATTTCCATACTAAGTTTCCAAGCTTTAAATTTAAGTCTCTAGTGGTCTCAGATGACTTTTGACTTCTACCCAAATTGTCGGCATATTTTTTCTGACTACAATGCATTCACATTTTTTTTGCTTGATCTGCGCACTGTTAGCCTTGAATTGCTCCTTTTACTATCAATAAGGTCCCAAACGTATTCGCATTACTCATCGGTGGGGTTCTACCGTAAGCCACTTATTCGTGTGCATAAACGTGATTTCAGAGTCAGCATTGTAAGGATTTAAAACAATTGATATTCATTTTTTCACCCCCCTCTTCTTATGAGAACTGAAAACTTAGTATCGAACCCACCTTCTAATTGATTACCCAATACACATAGCATGTCCAGTTTAAACTGATCTGTGTTACAGAAACTGTAACACGTGTTACGAGAACTGTTAATGGTACGATACGGTTGAGTGATAGACACACATAAAGGGAATTGACACCGTTAGTCATAGCAATGGTTTCAAATGTAAATTCAAATTTTCGGCGCGCTTGGCGCGCAATTGTTTCAACTGACGTTCTATACCCGAATACAGTATAACGAAAATATAACGCTCATTATGGCAAAAATCATTTCATGTTACCTACAACGGGCTCATAATGTTGTCGTGTAAGTTTTAAGATAACTTAGATTCTCCGTAACTTCTGCAGGTACATGTAGTAACTGGTACTGAGCCATACACATCAAATTCCATGCAACATGAAAAGGTATAAAATCTCACTGACATAAGAACCGGAGCCGATTTGTGTGCTCTTAAAATGCAATATTGCGAGAGCTTCCGGGGGCTTCGACCCCTGGACCCCCACCAGTGCTCTGCACCTGGACCCCGCCAGGGGCCCTGACGAGGGACCCTGGACCCCAAGCGTAGGGACTCGCGCTTCGCGCTCGTGGTTCACCTTCGGTGCACATGAGGCTTTTCCAGCTTGCCCCCCGCCCTCCTCAAAATTTCTGGATCCGCGCCTGGTCTGTGGGCATCGGTTTACACTCCGGGTACTACATTACCACACTGCATTACCTGCACAGTGCACACTATTCTGAACACGTGTGCCAGGTTGTGCGAATAGTAACTACAATACCATGAATCGCGGGGGTGTACGTACAACACTCTCACAAACAGCAGCTAAAAGTTACCCCTAACGTCCGTAAGGTAGTATGAACGGGAGCGGTATGTACCAGGGGTGGCCGCACAGAAGCGTTGATAGCGCTATCAACACCTTAACAGCGCTGATAGAAAATTTTGGGCGCACAGAAGCTTACTGATAGGGGGATTAGCTATCAGCGCTGATAGGCTATCAGTAAAAGGCCGCACAGAAACTATCACTACTGGTAATGTTATATCAACTCACTAACAGTGACCAAGGCACCGATAGTGACTTTGATAGCATAAAATTTAATTCCTAATGGAGGCAAATGTAGCGCACAAAGGTCAACATCGACTCCGTAGATGACGGAACGTTCCGAAAAGGCAAAGATAAGCAAACCTAAAACAGGACTAGTGAATGAGGTTGCTTATAACACGACTTTTCAAACAATTTTTCTCCTTCTTTTCGATATTGTAGGAATTGAATTAGAAAAACGGTATTTTGAGTTACAAATATGTTTCTGTGATAAAGGTTTAGTAGCAAGGGACATCAGTGGGAAATTGTCCCCAACTGAACTGAGTAATTTGCAGTAGGGGGAAGTGGCTACTGACTGACTGAGCTTTGCAAAATGCCCACTTTTTGTGAGGTGGCTTGAATGCAAAGGGTGGTAACGCTTAGTTTAGCGTTGAATTGTTTAGGAATCAACATTTTTAGTGATTTGTTTCTCTTTTGTTAGGGTGTAACTGGAGGGGATGCTGCCTCAGGGCAGAGATGACACCTCTACTCTTTGCGAAAGTTTTCGTGTTCTAAGTTTTCCTAGATCTAAAAAGTGGTGTTATCTTTATTTAGTGAAAACATTATCTGAAATTTTCATTATTTACTGAATTTTTCGACGGTGGCATGGCACCTCTACAAGGCTGGTACCCGGTTCGGGCTTCTCCCTAGCGCTCATAGTACGGTCACTGGGGGATCCACCAACGGTTGGCGAGTAGCCATAGGACTGTAAGGAAATTTTCGGTCAACTGTGTCCCAGATGGGGCAAATTACACGTTTTAGACCTTAAAATTTGCACCTAAGCATTCTTACCTTTTAGATTCATGCTAAGTTATTCTGTAACAAATTTAGATTTCAAGAAGAAAAAATTAGATTTGATTTAAAGGAAAAATGCAGTCACCCCAATTTGAATGAGTGTACCCAGGAATCCTATTTCATGAATGTCTTTTTAAGGATCATGTTGCAATACGTTTCTGAGTTGTAAAAGCCCCATATAGAGTAACTCCTTGGTTTACCTTGAATATGCAATATTTTGTTTTAATCTAACACATCACGAAAGATACTTGAAGTGACGCAATAGGACATTATAAGATTTAGCTGTGTTTCAAAATAAGTTTGCGGCCTTTGCTTATGCCTTTTATATTCAGTTTCTTTACCAGTTCGTAAGGTTTAGCTAATGATTAAAGGTAACCATATGCTACTTTATCTCTCGCCAACTTATATGCTGGTGAAGGTATTTTAGCTGTGTATCTTGTATGAGGAACACTATGGTTTATTCGTGAAGAGAAGCCCGTATTAAGAACACATCGACGGCGGGGGACCCCGGGGAAAATTAGGGAAAAGAAAACTTTATTATAAAATTTTCCAGGTTTGGGGGTCCTAGAAATCATAATTTGGACAGCGAAAGTTTTAGCAATTTACGTATTTTTTCTCACGAAGGTGAACTTTTATTTACGATTTGGAAATCTCAAGGGGCAACTTTCCTCTGCCCCAAGAGGCTACGGCCATCAGCTGGAATTTGTTGGTCCTAAATTTAGTACCTTTACACATACATAACGCACAACCTCACACATTGTCTAAATTCAAAAGAGCCGAGGATGCAAATACTTGGCTTTTATCAACACGAAGGATGTGCATCATAAATGTAGGTCTAAGTGTCGCGTTCTATGGACAAATTCTACCTATTTCTTCCTGTATCAGAGGTAGCATACCTGAATAAAACACTCCAAATGCGATTACAAGCCAAACCAACTGGGGAATCCCCGATCTGTAATATGTTAATGAGCCTATAAGCGCCTTGTCAGAGAGCACTTCTATCAGAGTCTTCTGTGCGGTCGTTTTGCACCTGCTGATAGTAGCAGGTTTGATAGAGAGTTGATAGCGCTATCAAGACTGTCACTATCAACGTTTCTGTGCGGCCACCCCAGAGCGATAGTGCGGTGGCCTAAGTAAAAGCAGGGAGTTGTTAGGAAGGAGATACAACGACCAAATCTGTCAGACAATATGCACTTGGAAATGATTTAATTCTTTTCAGGCACTGTCTTTTGATTGACAGGTCACTTTGTTTCTTTTGTTAAGTCCCTGTTGACTGAACCTTTTTAATGATGATTTCCTCCTTTCTTTTCCAAGTAATCTCGAGACAAAGGTCATTGTCTATATACATGCTTTGAAGTAAGGTAATTTTTTCCGCCAATGAGCAAGCTTTAATCAGGATTTTCAGTTAAACGATTGGCAACAAACGTTTAAATAGTGTACTTCAATTGTGCCCCCACGATTTTAATACGTCACCTGCTGGAATAATTGTTCAAGTTTATACATTTCTCTTAGTTTTTAGCAAAATTCATTAAGAAACGTATTCGACAAGTAAGTCGTTAAGAAATTCTAGCTGACTTATTGAAATGATATATAGTGTGACGAATAACGACGAAAGGTTAAAATTTTACATTTTTGCATGACGGCTGGCAACGCAAAGTTTATGAGTTCAACGTAAGGAGTGTGTGTTCTCAAGGTCATTCTGATAATTCCTCACCGATCCTAGTATTGAGATGAGAATTGTGATAAGAAAAACAAGATAACTGTTGGAAACGATCATTGCTTCAAAGAGTCTAGAGAACGTTGTATCTCCTGCCCCACAACTCCCTGGTAAAAGTGTCACGGCATATTTTAAACTGACCGTGATCCGTGCGCGTGAGCGTCTAGCCGTGGCGGTCACAAGCTTTACGGCCCTGCAATACTAATTTCGCTAATTTGGTACTAACGTTATATCTGCATGGTGTTCAATATGAAATCATAATTTTTAATCGGGAGAAAAAATTTCAGAATGAATGGCATCCATGGAACTTCAATGAATTTAGTTTGCTAAAAGATACCATCAACAGATTCTGACACATCACAAGGGGCGATTTTTTTTAGTATATATGTTTTTTTTTTTTGGCCCTCCGAAATTTTTATAAGGGCGATTTCGTAACTTTGATTGGTGAATCGCCCAGCGCTCCTAGTATTTTGAACGCCCGTGTAACCATATTTTTGGCATATCCCCCGCGGCCGCTTAAAATCAAGGCAACAAAAGTGGTCACGCGTCGTACTGAAATTGGTATGGTCCAGTAAACTTGTTAAGTCATTGAGGAGGGGAAGTATATTTGAACCCATGTGAACACAAGTTTCTGAGCCTTGCTTTTCTCGTGACATATACAGAAAAGACAGTACGAACTATTCTTTAATTATTTCAATTATTTTCTCCTGATTTGCTGGTTGTATAGCCTTGGTCTCTGTTTACATAATAACACGATATCTGATGATCTTTAACGGTAGAAGAAATAAAAAAGTTCTCTAAATTGGTGAGTACTAGGTAAATAGCCTAATTCTTCCCTTCACGTAATCAGTGGGCTACACTGTAAAAGTTCGCCAGTCGGTTAAATGCAAACGTAACATTTTAGAGGTACGAATATCAAACAACATAAAAGTAGCCTACTTTTTATTGCAATTGGGTGTCGGAGCGGGTTCACTTCGAAGTGTCAGTGTGAAGACCAATTTGTGGAACTAACAAACGTTCATCTTCCTGTGCAAAACACCAGCTAATACACTAAAAGCAGTAATCTATAGTGCACTTGAACCGTCTTTTCAACTGTTAAAATTCTTATCAAAAGACTGCATGTCCAGTCATGCGCGTAGTCACTTTTAGCCGGTAAAATTTGAGACATCTAGTTCGGAAGGTATCCTTCTTTTCTTATTTGGTAATAAAAATTGGCCGTTTTTGAACATTTTTGAGAGTTAATTTAGTATTTAAGAACGTATGAACATTACGTTCCCCCTCATTGCTTTCGATGGCAAACTACGTCCTTCCCCAGCGATTGGTGTATCAATCACACTTAACATCCTTTCAAACATTATGACTACTGATATGACATGATGGAAGTTGGTCTATCCTCCCAACACTTCACACTCAGCATCACACACCCGATATTACTATTCGACAACCCGACTTTTTATTGAAAAACATTGACTCAATTTCTATAACAAAAATGTGCCTGTCAGGGAGAAACGTCTGAATTACCAATGCTTTGTAATCTGCAGGAGAACACTGTTTTTCTTCATGCATTCATACATGTTAATAAGTGTTTTCAAAACTACTTGAAAACAGAAATGTTATCCTTTTTAACAAGTAGCTTACCCTGCTGTTTATGGCATATTTAAGCCTATGCCGAAGAAAATAAATGTAATGCGATTACTGCTAAAAGTAGTATTGTGGGAGAAAATTGAAAATGATGCAACTGAAAGTAGAGGCGCAAAACTTTGAGTAGCATGTTAAGATTTTTAAGTCTAGGAAAAATTGAAAGACGTCAATCAGTCTTCCATCATTCTTCCCAATAGACATTTCTGTCAACCTTCTGTGCAAATCTTTTTCTTAAACTTCGTTTGGATCATTTTAAATTCCAATTAGAAACCGTTTGGGGGGATTTTGCCCTACTGCAAACGTGCTGTTTTCACTGTTTGTCGCTAAACTATTCATTTTGGCTAGAAATTTGATCGATCGGGGAAGGGGAACAAAAGTCAACAAAACAGCGAGTTCGGTAAGAAGGCCTGGCATCCTTGATCCTTCCATACAAGATGATAACTTGGCATCTCATTCCCCTAAGATTGCAGAATATATTGCTGTATAATATTGATTTGTCACAGTACAGTGAGCAGCCCTCTCCCCTTCCCACAGCATATCAGTATGTCCACGTCCATAGGATTGTAGACTAGCACTATTGCTCAGCCATCTTGCTGTGTTTTGTTTTGTCACGTCGTTAACGGCTTTAAATGAGTTTAAAAAAATTATTTCAGGTAAAAGGAAAACCCAACCCCTACAGAAAGATATAATTAAGATTTTAGAAAATCTTCTTACTTTTTCTTCTTGGCTTACTTTCTACCATTTCTTCTTTTCGTTCCCCTTTTTGTTCTTTGTGGGGAAAGCCCCCCACCCCCCAGGCCCCGTCTTCATCAACCCCATGCAGTTTACCAATATGGCTCAAATGGTTGCAGCAGGACAAAAAAGATAAATAACACGTTCGATCTATTACTTTTTGGAACGCTAAAAATATTATATATCTCTTAATAATTGAACTTTGTCATTTGACACTTCACAGTTTGTGGCGTTCGTAACATCCCAGCACCGTAGTTCTCTGGGGACTGCGCAGGAAGGGTTTACATCGTGCGTAGAGTACTACTTGTACTGTTTCTCAAAGCGTCCTTACTCTGGCAATCACTTCTTTCCCTTCTTTGCACAGGAGCAAGCTAGCGCAGTTCTGTCTGTGCTTCATTAACGTTCTTGCCATCCAACTAGCATTATGGGTGAATTGCTTCAGTCGATAGAGAAACTAACTTTTCTGTTAATACTTTCGGTCAGCATCGAGTCAGCTTTAGCTCAAGTGGTAAGTGTTTAAAAACGTGTTAATTTGTCATTTTCAGATGATACTACAACTTAAGGAGTAAGTGACAAACGTGTCAATTAATTCCTTGTGATTCGTCAAACCTCCCATTACAAACAGTATAAATAAGTTGTCAGAACACTTACAATTTGATCTTTCATGTGCTTGAAGTGACATTGAAACTCATGTGACACAAGTGCGAGAATAGTTCTCTTACATTAGTTTCACAAACCAGTGAGAATTATTTTCAGTTTCTGGAAACTCATCGGTCGTTGATTAACACCGGAATAAAAGCTTTGTCTCTTCATGTGAGAAATGTCCTTTATCAATGAAGGGGTCCTAGACAATCAATACGATTTCTGTACTGTACAATAATTTTTCGAGGAGTGTCAAAGTGAACTTGTAAGATCACTTTAAGTAATACTAAAATGTCCTCCACAAGACTAGTTTTATCAATCGGAACTGACTGTTTATAGCGTGATCTCTTCAGTAGGTTTTTTTTTTGTATTTTGTGACAAGAAACGTATTCAACACCCACTTCGCAAAAGGACTTCAACTTGAAATCAAGGTACCTTTAAATACTTGAGAGCGAAGGTATCCAATAAATTGCTTTCAGTGGGTAGACGTTGGTGAGATAAGCCTTACAATGATTTGGCTCAAATTCAAGTTTATTCCTATGATGCTCACCACGCAAAAAAAAAGAGAATATTAGCAGGATAGCCAATTAAGAATATTTTTTCATGACTCAAGTACCGTACTCACGGAAAATTGTTTTTTACACACAATTAAGATTTAAGGGTATTCAAAACTCATGAGAAAACGACCTTGCAAACATTTTGTCTGTACTTCACTTAAAACACCGTTTTTCCGATCCCTACTATTAATTGATATATATGGGATACAACATATTACCAACCCCACTGCTCAAGCTGCAGGGAACCCTGAAAAATCAAATTTCTGGGAAAGATATTTGCATCAGTGAAGTGCATCTTTAGCTTAGTAGTTCACCTAAGGTGTTAACACATATGCAGACCTGGGGGTACAACTAAGGAGTCTAAAAAGGGCAATTTGTCTCGATGCGCCTTTTGTATGTAACTTGAAACTGTGATGGATATCAAATGGGGTTGCTGTAAACACTTGAGGTTATTAACAAGTAGTAAAGCAGGTTGTTTGAAAGTATACTATTCGTGTATTAATTACATATTTATGCGGCATTCATGTTGCGCTAGACGTATTTGTTGGTAAGTACCTTAATATTTTAAACTATCAGATTTGGAGTTTTTGTACCTAAATATTGCAATGCAGCCATAAAAAGTGTAATTACAATAGAGAATTTTATCGTGAGTGTGAGTCACACAAAAGTTAATGATTGCATTTTCTGATCCTAAGTAGACATCCTCATCAAATTCATAAGTTTATCTTTTTCCTGAAGGGTTTTACTTTATTTCAGCCCTGCTGCATTGCTAGCGTTAAATTACTACATGATTCATTCAGCTTGGAAGCCATTGCCCAAAACCTATTTTCTCAATCCATTTGTTACAGGAGAGAACAACTGAGGAAAACTTCAGTAATCAAGGTGAGGGATATCAGCACTGATATTTCACTTTGCCGTTTGGTCTAGGGTCGTGATTCTTGCATTATAGGTACAGGCGTACACATATCTGATATGTAAGTTAAGGGGGATTAATAATACTCTCAAATACTCTGTCTTCTGCTTGATGACAAAGTGATCATGCTTCTGAAAGCCCTCGCAACCTCAGTGTTGCGCTTGATACGTCTTTAACCATACACTATCACATCATAAACCTTTTTCTAGGCTAACATTTGAACATACTGGGATACGGAAATATTTGGGCTTTTACACTTCATAGTCAGTGCTTTGATTTTATTGAGACTGGATTAAGGCAATGACCTTTTCTTTGGACCTAACATCTTAGGCATTCAGATCTGGCAACGTGTCAAAAACTGGGAAGCAAAGCTAAATTGCAGTGCTATTAATATGAATACGCATCACCCTGTCTTAAAACTGCATGGGCCACTGGTAAAAGGGGGAGTAACATTCAAAATATTAGTTGTTGTATTCCAGTGCCTCCAAGGAGATGTTCCGAGCTATCTGTCATCTTGCTTTGCCCATTATCAACCACTACGTAAAAATCTACGTTCACCATTCAGCCATTAAAACACCCAGGACTGCCCTCAACCGGACTTTTACCTTAGCTGCCCCCAAAAAGTGGAATAGCTTCTTAGTATTCATGCAACGCTGCGTCACTTTACCTAAGTTCAAAAAATACCTTAAATCATATCTCTATTCAAGAGTACTTTAAGCTGCATTATAACTGGTAAAATGTTATGAAGAGGCGCTATACAGATGAATGCAATTTATGTTTGCATGTATGTAGGTATTTATATATGTATGTACTCTCTCTAGTAGGTTTGCCGTCGATATAACTTCCCAATGTACAATAAAAATGCGCACGAACTGTCAGAACACTATTTGCAAGGAGTGCCTGTTTATAACAAAGAAGCCGTAAATTAACAAATATTTGAACTGGTAGCCAATTAATAACAGCTAACATTTCGGAAAATACTTGTCAACGGTGTACAAAAGATTGATGGAAAGGGTTACCTAATTATTCTGGGTTGCTGAATGGCGATTACTTCCAAATATTTTTTATGCCGGGCATTAAGGACACATTTAATGAATTATCTTTAAACTTAAACACGTTAGGTTGTTCTTGTATTGTACGTAACGTGAATGGAACTTAAAACTTAAAAACAAAATCCAATGAAAACTCCATCTGTACTTGTTTCTAAAGCAAAGTTTTGTAAATCCTTCAAATTTTAATCTCCAAACATCGCGGTCGCAAAGAGAGGATTTTCATGTGAAACTTTCCGAAAATGGAAAAGGTTTTCGTAATTCATAAACAGTGTGAAAAACTTTGATAGTTTATTTGAAAAGGTCACAGGTCTGTAATTAAATCAGCTCTTTGTATGACTTCCAGTTTGGGGTACTGGGTTTAATTGTTAGTAATACTCCACGTGCGTCTGGTATTGGAGGGTTTTCTGTGATGGATATTTATCTTAGACTTAGAGGTCGTTCTGCGTCTTAATGGTGGTAAGTCCTGTACTATTATTGCACATGTACGCGCCAAATGACAATGCTGAAAGATTTCATGTTTTAACTGCTCTACGCTTACTTCCAGTGGAAACTTTAAATTAACCTTAAACATATATCTTGATTACAAATGAAATATAGCTTGAACCTCAAGTCCTTGAAAATTTTATACCTTTTAAATTTTTTGTTGATGATGCTTAGACGTAGGAGATATGAACGTCAGAAATGCATATGATTTTTTTCTGTAAAACATTCTTTTTTTTAACTCTTCAAAGGTCCTTCATATATATTTTACCAACAACCTGAATATCCCAAAGACTGTCATGATGCTCTTAATCAATGTTCGACATCAAATTTCAGTGGTGTAAACGTTATAAAGCCAACAGGTTACAATGATCCGTTTGAAGTCTATTGCAGAAGTGAAAATAATTCTGAAGGTTGGACGGTAAAGCCTTACGAGACAATATTCCTCTTATACCAGCATAAAGTGCATGTATATAAGCTGCTATTGCTTGAAAGAACACAACATTACTAAGTACCGTTGGGTACTTCCAAACGTTCTTTACCAGACTTTTTCCAGGAGTTATTCATCACTATGACCTCTCAACCCACGATCGGTAGAAAGTGTCAAGATATCGGAGCAACTTTAAAGAAGGTTGCAGAAAAGCAGGGGTTCAAAAGAACTCTTTTCGACCCTTAAAATTTGCAGAATGCACAAAAAATCTCGACATTCAATACATTCACATATTCAAGTAAATTGTCTTTTATGGTTATATTCTCCTCTCAGATAATACTTCGCCGTCATGATGGTTCTATCTCTTTTAATCGAAACTGGACGGATTTAAAAAATGGGTTTGGGTTCTTGTCTAGCGAATTTTGGCTTGGAAACGATAAGTTATCCTATTTAACTAATCAAGGGATGTACGAGCTCCGTATTGACATGGAGCTAGACAACGGATCATCTCTCTTTATCTCTTACGCCTCTTTCCGTATCAGTGATGCGTGGAGTCAGTACGCTATTGTTTCTACGGGATCGTACAACGGCATCGGAGGTAAGTTAAGAACTAAAAAAAATATCTCCTCGCATAAGTCAGCTCTAAGGAGGCTCATACCTCAAGTGAAACACCTGTATGCTTGTTTATTGACGTTGAAAATTTAAGTGCTCCTTTGAAGGTCAATTGTGTGCGTCGTGGTCGTTAAATAGCTATTAAATACATCTTCCAGAGCAAATCTTAGTACATTTATTTTGTATTTTCTTATTTGCAAGCTAGAATGGGTATGGAAACAGTTCTTTGACCTATCACACACATCGGCTGAATTAGAGTGGACTATAGGTTTCCTAATTTTATATTCGTGTGTTGATGTTGGGACAAAGTCTATATATTGCATTAAATGTGTACTTGATGAGTTAATTTATTTCGGTCTACAACGGGGAGGGGTTGTTAGTTATTAAAGAGATATTTAGACTTAGGATCTAACAGTCTTGGAAATGTGATTCCTAATGTTGAGGGGTATTCACTTCCTCCACCTAAAGCACACTTATAAATATTAACTTAGGTTATCGTTTGGTTTAGTCACTTAGTCACCTGCTGTTACAGTACTTTTTAATGTTTTGTGTCCTATTAGCCCAGAAGGTTTGTGGAAAGCTATTATTTTATTTCAACTGCAGCACACATCCTATCAAAGTATAACATGTGTTTTTTCACTTGCTATTACAGATAATGCAGTCACCTACTGTCCTTTGAATATGATCTCTGGAATTGCACCCTGTCAGCCAACTTGTATCAATCCTACCGGCGCTCTCAGCTGCATCAGTGACGAAACAGAAAGCTGTATTTGTAAAGACGGATTCTTTAAGAAAGGAGATAACTGCGTACCTCCTAATGAGTGTGGATGTTACGTCAGTGAAATAAATACAGTATTACCTGTGAGTATAAAAAGAAAAACACTTTTATTCCACCTGTTTAAGGATATAATCGGTTAGCAATAAACAATGGATTACGTCATATAAAACTGGGATGTTACATCAAACAAAGCCCAAGTATGAATTCATACTGTAAGCTAAAACTTTGAGTAGGATTATTCTATTTTCGCGACAAGTTAAAATGTTTTACAAAACTTTGAGAAAAGCCATATGATTTTTGTCATACACAGAATGGTGCGTCGTATGTGAACACAGACTGTTCGGTTAAATATACTTGTCAGAACGATAATTTCAACAATGACTCCAACTATAGATGTAGCCCCAATGCCAAATGTAAAGTTAAAAACGGTGTCAGACAATGCTACTGTAATGAGGGCTATGAAGGCGACGGTAGAACGTGTAGCCCATTGTACACAGACTGCTATGATGCATACCAAGCAGGTCATAGACAAGATGGTGTGTACACAATTATTCCATCCGGATGGCCAGGTTCACCTTTCAATGTGTCATGTGTGATGAGTACCAATGGCGGAGGATGGACGGTGAGTTAGCAAAGTCAGTTTTTTTTTACAAAAACGTTTCCATCACGATTGAGTTCAGACGAACATTCTTTTCAAAACACACTTTCTTGAATGGCCAAGATACGATTGTGTATACTTGGGTGAAACAATTACAAATGTCACAATATGTGTGAAAGATTATTTTCGGTATTTTATTTGCTTGAAAAGAAGAAAGCGGTAGAGAACTTTCTCTTTAGCTTTCCAGAACACAGTTATTTGGAATATACAATAGAAGTAGCTGAAAATTAGGGGGAAGCGAATATGGTGACTTTTGCAATGGCCGCAGTCTACTCATTTTACCTGTTATGGTTATTATAATGTATACTTTCAGTGTATCAGCTACGAAATAAATTGGCAACAGGTACAATGTTTTCGATACCATACTGCTGGTAAATCTAAGCTGGTAAATATATCGTTTCTGTGCACTTCAGGTTTTCCTGCGCCGCATTGATGATGTATCGGACTTTTATCAACACTGGAATAGCTACAGATATGGTTTCGGGTCATTTGATGGTGACTTCTGGCTTGGAAACGAACAGTTACATTACCTCACCAATCAAAAGAATTACAAACTTCGAATCGATATCGTTACTTCTGGAGGGTCATCAAAATACGACGAGTATACATTGTTTCGGATAAATAATAACAACAACAAATTTCGAATAGATAACATTGGGAGTCACAGTGGAACAGCGGGTTTGTATGAATATATATGTTGTAAAAACAGTCGTTTATTTACTCCGTTTAAGTAGTCAATTCTTTGGGAGGACTGACACTTGATTTATTTTTTGTACATTCATCACCAAAGCACTGCTTTCTTTAAGTCAAATTTCTAAACCAACATTCCGTAATTGGCGTGCAGGAACTTTTAGAAAACTAGACAAAATTTTAGGAAACCCGATAGGTTATAACACAACATACAAAAGCTCTTTCCGAAGTCTCCAAGAAAAGGGGGCAATATAAGTTTCCAATAATTTTCATCACATGTTCAATAATTTACGTTTTTATACGATACGAAACGCACAAGGCATACCAAATAATAATTATGTACTGTACAATCTGTGCACAATTAATGTAATACGGGCTTTTAATCTTTATTCTTTTATTAAAGCTTGTATTATCTATTCACATTGAAATACAGATGGATCAAATGTTTCGTTATAAAATTTTGACAAACCAACATTTCTCCTACTTATGTATGACAGAGATTAAACAAGTGTTTTAAAATCAAGCATACATTAGTTCTGAGCATTGTAGATACTAAACGAGAAGTATATGAGATTTATGTGGCGAATGATAGAGTATATTGTCAAAGTTTACTTAATAATCATGTCAATCATGTATTATTCAACAGTGATTGAGAGGCTGAATTAAAAGAATATTCTAGACACCTCTTTGCTTTATACTAAGCTCCAGAATATCTTTACAGAGCATCTTCCATTTTATTCTACAAATATCTGACTCATTCACACTATGGATTTATCCTGTGTATCTCAATACTCTACGCAGGCAAGACTACCTCATTCAAGGTCAAAACATCGCTTGAACATTAAACAAATGCAAACCATTCGACATTTATGGAATCGCTCATGTTTGCTTTTAAGCTCTTTTTGGTAAAAATGGTTGACCTTTAGCTCAGACTTGTTTTTTTTCAAGATTCAAACCAAGCTATTAAATGGAGTATTGTTTGAACGCCCACGCTACTAGAAATTTAATGATTGGGAAGGAGTTTGAATTTATTCTAGGAGAAAACTCATGTTACATGTTACATAATGCATAAACAGATTTTTTTTTAATTGAAGACCAGCTATTTAGCGTCATCAAAAACGATGAAAAACATAAGATAGACACACTAGCATTTCTTGATCTTTTTGACACAGGTGATGGCATGCAAGACACTATTGGACGTCCTTTCAGCACATATGATCAGGACAACGATGAATGTGAATACCACAACTGTGCGCAGAGACATCGAGGAGCTTGGTGGCACGCCAGTAACTGGTGCTCTTCTTGTTACGGTAGCTATTGTAATAATTTCCGATACAGCAGCAGCTGTAGTACGGGTTGCACGTATTCAAATCTCAACGGTGACTACAACGGTGGCAATGGAGAGAACATCTTC
Organism: Holothuria leucospilota; assembly: GCA_029531755.1. Classification (NCBI taxonomy): domain Eukaryota; kingdom Metazoa; phylum Echinodermata; class Holothuroidea; order Aspidochirotida; family Holothuriidae; genus Holothuria; species Holothuria leucospilota. The sequence continues at coordinate 3,000 of JAIZAY010000896.1, read as the reverse complement.
TGGGATAATAATAATTACTGCAACGTAAATTTCGCAGAAATGAAAATTCGTCCTTTGTAGGAGAATATATACTATTTTAGCTGTTGAACAAGGATTGATGCTACAAATTATAGTTAATTGACGAAAATACATAGCAGGCAATAAATAATAACTATGACTGTCATTGTAAATACCGACACTGTTAAATTGCAAGGACCCGTCAAGGGAGCTTCGGGATGATTATGTTTATTAAGATAATATCAAACATTATTTATGGGTTTCTTGTTTGGTAAATCCTTTATTTTCAGGGAGTGAAAAGATAAAAACAGGGTGAACAGCTGGAGCATGTGTGACGGTTTCATTTTTGGGGATCTATGGAGTATTTTGAGCCAAAAGAATTCTCAAAAGAATTGATGGTACAGCTGCCAACTCAAGGTGCTACAAAGCATACCTACAAAATTCGTATAAGCTGTGTGAGGGGAGTGAGTAGGACGTACACTATCAAATTGGTAGCTTGTTGTTTGGCGCAGGTCCTCCACTAGTCTGCTTTATAGCATTGTGGTATTATAATAGTGAAACTACTTCTTAAGAGAGACTAGAGAAAAGAATCATTTACAAGGCAAATTGGGATGTAATATTTACCAATGTATTATAAAATGCTCTCTCAGGTGCATGCATCGCGCAGCTAAAATCCAACCCTCGTACAAAGCTTTCTACCGTTAGCTAATATCACTTTAAGGGAATTTTCTATTATACTGCCCACAATAATGCAGAGTTTGAGGGTTCTCCACTCTTCTGTCCTTACCCATAGGCGTACGGGGGTCAATATTTCTGGGGGGTCAGGGAAAATTTTTGCCCGAATTTAGAATTTTGGACCAAGTTGCCCGAATTTTGATACCGTTGTGTCGGTTCCAAAAAGGCATAATTTGTTTTCTCGGCTGTCTCATTTGCCCGAATGGATCCACTATTTTTGCCCGAATTGGGAGGGCATATGCCCCCCTGCCCCCCCGCCTCGTACGCTAATGTCCTTACCTGGTCCCAGCTGGGATTTTGACGGTTTGGTTAGGGTAAATTGGCCTTGGGCTGCAGATGGGCAAGTTGTTCGTCTCATCTTGAGTCCTGGGTGGGCTGCCTCACTTGTGGTTTAACTCCAAGTTTATGTACCATATATTCAGTTTTGATAGTTGTTAAAATTTGGTTTCTGTAATTTGCAACTCTAAGAAAATGGCCTTAACTAACGAATAGTTATGAAAATTTCCCTGGTTCTATCCACAACGGGCTCTCTTAGGGATACGTTTATTTGAACGGGATTCGAAGCGTTTCCTTTTCCCTCCACAGCTGGCCCAAGTAGGGCTAACCAACTAATACATCTTTACGTTAAAAAGACCGCTCTTTCAGTGTAGGCGAAATGTACAAATCGAACGGTTTATGCTCTCTCGAATCACTCCTTCTGTGTACGTACACGTATGCGATTATTCAATGTGTTGCACAATTTTTTACACATACAGCATTACATAGACCGAAAACTTCTCGACAGTATATCCGACGAGAATTTCGTTCTCTTGGACTTAGTCACACTTGAAACACAATTAATTTATTTTTTAATTTTGAACGTTATTTCTGCCCCATGATTTTTTGGGAGGTGGAAAGCCTTGTACGGAAAGTGACAGGACCTGTTGAGACGCTTACAACATTAGTACAGGCAGCCAGGTATATCAATGACTACTTTTGTATATCTGTTCGACAGATCTTCTCCTGTAGCACAAATCGGCCCCAGTGTTGGTCAGGAGGTACCCATGTCCATACATGTATGAATAATGGGGGTAGTATGTGCATATTGCTCCTGTTGACTGTATACTTTTGGGTCTGCAAGTGAGGGGCAAATACTCCCTTGGTGGGTCACTGTAAAGAGGTGACCACCCGAAGACTCATTTAGTAGAGTGAAACATGTTGCGGTAAAGTCATATGCATAACGTAAGGTATCAGTGCAGAATTTTTACAGGAAATGACACATATGGATGTCTTGTTATGATGTAGGCAGTATAATTTTGCACTTTCACATTTTGTAACCAAATAATAACTGACAAAATAACTTTTAAATATAAACTGACATGTTTGGTATCAAACTAAAGCTATTATCGTGTAAGTTCAAGAGTAGTACAGAAGAAGAGGTACATTCGTTGCAGGCCTCCAGAATATGACCTTAAGGCGACTTAAAGTCAATTGTGGTCCAAATTGTACAACACGCCTCTTGGGCACAAGACCAGCATAACAAATAGCTACACTAAGTCTGCAGTTTGTTATATAAGTCCCACATCGTTTTCTTCTACTGAATAATAGAAGTGACATATTTTTAAAGGTCAATGTTTTAGGAATTCCAATTCTCAGAAAAGTACGCCCATTACTTCACTTTGATTTTGAAAAACTGTCTGTGCCGTATTTAGTTATGTTGAAGGATGATAACATTTTACAGGAATAGGATATGCCGCTGCAAATGTAAATATGGAGTGATTTACTACTACATTAACAGAATTTTGTGTCAAACCTACAGTATTTAATTCATTTGTGAATGTAGGGGTCTTTTAGATTACTATTTTCACTTCTGAAAGATAATTTTCTGAATTTCCGACCTACGTACACCACTGCACTGGCCTTAACCAAATTTAAGAGGACCTTTATAATAACATTGCCTATTGCTAGGTTATAATAGTTCTGTGAGCATGAGAAAGATCACCTTACAACGTTTTCAGTGATTATGTAGCTGCGATTTAACACTGTTTCCTCTAGAAACCGTGAACACAAGGCCATTTGAAGGTCGTATCGGTAGCACAGGTTCACGAGAAGGAAAACAAAACATTCAAAATTGATAAAATGCTGTTCCATAAGCCAGGTATTGCCTTCAAAACCACTTTAAAGTTCTAATAACATATTAACTTTTGCCTATACAAGTCACAGTTTGACCTTCAATCTCAATATTTTGACTGTTACCCTCATTTTTTTTTTTTTTCAAATTCCAAATTG
>JAIZAY010002297.1:0-10163 GCA_029531755.1 Holothuria leucospilota | reverse complement strand
GTGTAGTCTAAAGAACATTAAAAGGAACATTAAATATATGAAATACCCAATAACTTAGCAATCTTCTCTTTATGGATTTCTATTGTAGGTGGGACAAACTGCTCCGCTTAAATAGCTGTCTACGTTAATGCCTACTCGAGGTACGTGGGTTTTTTCCCTCTTCGTTCCAGCTTTTCTCCCATTTGATATTATTTCTCATCAAAAGTGGTTTAAAGCATCTTAGAAGAAAACAAGAAAGTAAAGTAATTATTCTGCCCACAATCTGACACACACACACACACACACACACATAATATTATAATATATATAAATATATATATATATATAGATATAGATATATATATATATATATACATATACCTAAATGCTACCTTTTTGTGTGGTCGGCATTCCATCGTCTAAAAATGTACCTTAGGTCGACATTTAACGTTAGGGTCAACAAATTCGTGTCGATCTAATCTTTGTCGACCTATTACTAGTACCCCCCTTTCTGAACACATTCTTAGTAATGTGATGCCATGTATGAGTAATCCTTAGACCCCTACATCTATTGTGTCTGTTATACTTGTCAGTTCGTACTTACAACGCATATGGTATATATATTTGAACGTGAAAAAATGGGTGTTATATCAGCGTCGTCTAAAAATGTACCTTAAGGGGACACAAAATTGTTGCGAAATACATTATAATAAAATAAATATTTAATTAAAACTTTTGCATACGTCGCACATATTAAAGGTACCATATATATATATATATATTGTTGCGGGCGCTGTTTAAATTTCTCCAATGATATTTTTGTATGAATTTTCGAATGACCACACGTAGAGCTATATTCAGATATGTGAATGTCGACCTAAGGTAGCTTTTTAGATGATGTCGACCTAAGGTGCGATCCAGCGTTATATATATATATATATATATATATATATATATATATATATATATACTATATATAGTAATACTTATATATATATACATACATACATATATATATATATATATATTTGTATATATATATATAACACTAATTCGACAGGTTGGGGGAAACCGCGATACCGCGTTTTCGTTAAGGCGAAAATGAAACAATAAAATACATAAACATATATTTCCCCTAAGCTAAAAAAAAACTGTTGAAAGACAATCAACGTTATTTCAATGGCTCGTCATCCGTTAGTGTTAACGGATAGGTGTCCGTAAATTCGTCAACATTGAAGTAATAGTATGTAGATTGTGTGGTTGAAAGCAAGTTAGCTAATTCCCACCTTAAGGGGAAATTGTTATATCTGCTTGTACATAGGGTGAAAAAAGATAATAAAATACATAAGAAATAAATTCGCCCTAACGTCTAAACATATAATTAACGTTATTTCAATGGCCAGCCATCCGTTCGTGTTAACAGCTAGGTGTCCGTAAATTTGACAACTTTGAAGTAATGGCATCTAGTTTGTAAATCTAAGAGGGCGCCCTTGTAAGTTTACGTATTCCTATAGAAGAAGTGTGTGGAAACGTCAAGGCGAAACCTATATTTCACCCGAAAATTTTTTTCCCCCTTAAGGTCGACTTTTCAACAACAACTTTCCCCCTAAGTGCCGAATTAGAGAAATATATATATATATATATATATATATATATATATATATATATATAAATTCATTTTTGAATGGTATCGTTGACTACCGTGTATTTTGTTCTTTTAAGGTCTTTCCACACAGTGAAATTGGACAGGGCCCAGAATTTAGAGCAGTAAGATTGAGGCCAGCCTCAGATTCGATGCTGAACCACAAAAAGGATAGGATGCATAACACATAATTAGTCATCTGTATTAGTAAACATCGGATTACAAGTGTGTTTTAGATGATTTCTTTCGACTGCAGAAAATATCAATTTCTTTTGTAATTTCTCCAAGTGTAATTTGTCCTCACACTTTTTTATGACTCTTCTCCTTTAACAATGATGAAGTAGTCTTCATGTAACTTGTTTCTCCTAACAATTGAAATTTGTATTTAAAATCTTGAATTTTGGACTTCATCAAGTCGTTTAACGCTATAGGATCTACTAGACGACGTCTATAACCCTACGATAGTACTCCCAACAGGAGAATAGGCGTGGGACTGCAGCATTTTTGCTAGTAATATGTTTTATGCAAGCTTGCTCTAAAGTAACTTGTATTTTGCCCGAATGTAGTAAATTTTGTTCCCTAACTAGAGGGATAGTCCCTGCCTATGACGACAGAGCTTTTATCAACGTGTATGTGTGTGACAGACCTTTTTAAGAAGTAAATCACATTTTATATGAATCAAGTTTGGTGTCGCAGTTGTTACAAGTATATGTACATATATTTACGCAACTCTTACTAACCCTTGTAATATTAGTAAGTTTGCTTTGCTAAAGTACTCGTGCCACCCATGGGCGTCAATCCTGGGGGACGGGGGACACGCCCCCCACATTTTAGAAATACACCCATTGGCTTAAGCTTTTTACACAATAATGTTTTGAAAGAAGTGGCCATGCCCCCCCCCCCCCCGCATTCGAGTCGAGTAAAGATTGACGCCCATGGTGCCACCTAATGCTTGTTCTTCCCTTGTAGGTTAGTGCAAATTATGACATGACCAGAATTCTGTATGATATTAACGTATTTATCTTTTATTAATGTTCCCTCCTTGGACATACTTCTGAAAATAGTGTCGCTGCAGTGTGCGGGAGCTAAGGCACCATGTGGGGTTCGACCACTACGCAAAGTTTAGTCACAAACTCTTATTAAGGTATAATCAATAGTTTTCGGCCCTAATAAGCTATTTCAATAAACCGCCGTACAAATTTGCTGTTATTCTAATCAGGGAGGTGTTCCCTGTTCTAACAAACCTTCGAAACCTCCAAGGTCAAAAGCAGTCCCCCAAACTTATTTTGAAACAATAGCTAAATGTCACAAATTTCTTCTTATTTTTCTTTCAAGTATCTTTCAAAATATTTTAGGACATAAATATTGCATATTCAAGGTGAACCAAGCAGATGCCCCTTGTAAATTTTACAGTTGAGTGAGAAAAATACTGTCACATGATTCCCAAGATCCATTCAAAAATAGTATACACGTAGTCTACTATACAATTTTTTATTGGGGTGACTGCATTCTCTCTGTAAGTTCACTCGCAATTTTGCTTAGGCCAGCACGGATTTATTTTGATCACGTGTCCATTCACGTTTTACAAAAAAAATCCTTCGAATACCATCTATGGTAGTCGGAGAATCTTGCCTTTGGTATAAACCTGACTTAAAATTTTCATTGTACCTACTTCAAAATTAAGAAATCTCTGTTTTACCCCACAGTCTTAATTTTATAAGCCCCTAGACATATTACAGCGTGCCACGCAGTTGCTTATATAGTTGTTCAAATATTAGTCAATAATACGTTTAGTTTGGTGGGCAGACATACGATCATGCTGAGCGTCTATAGGAGAAAAACAATGAAATGAGAAGCAATACGAGCTTTAATGAATACAACGCTCAACTGGAAATAAGATGCCCCACATTTGTCTTTGGTCCGTAACTATTTAATTGAAGCCTACACCTTCGATTGTTAGAATTGCTCATTTGTCACGTTTGTTTGCAACTTCTGTTTTGCATGGCGTCTTTCTTAGTGTGATTTATATGGATCTGAACACGATTACTGCGAACATACTATGACCACACTTTCTCTGCCACTCAGTTATTTTGACCATCTCATGAGGTGGACTTTTTGACCATTTTCCTTATTGACGAACAGGTACTTCAATATGAATTAGCAGCCCATGTGGGCCATAAGACGACCTTTATCTCGAAGGATCATAACAAACTGTTACGCAGTTTTATTATCTCTCTTTCTGTTTTGTCCAAATACTACTATGATCCGGTTCTAACAGTTTCAGAACCGAACGCCGTCTAGCGGGCATGCTGTCTTTGAAAGCTTTCCCGTGTTTGAAACTCAGATCTGTCACACAAACTTGTTCGAACGTGTTTATATCTTTAGCTGAAAATGTGCAGAGCTCGAAACGATGGTAGAGAGCTAGTAGAAACGTTACACTGACACCTTATGCCTGCTTGTTAGATTCTATCCTTGCACAGAGTTTGAAAATTTGGTAAAGGAACATTTTCTTTGCCCATATGGATAAAAATTTGTTTGTTTTTGTCCTAAATAAGTGAGCAGAACAATAGTGTATCTACAAATGAACACTGTGTAGCATTCTTCTGGTCTGCCTACATTAACTCGCCAAAAACTACTACGCATATAATGTTCATTTATTTTATAATATAATTATAATAATTACGTGATACTAATTTATAGCTATAATTAAATTTCACAACGTCCTGCGATAAATAATGTCATGGATTAGTGAGTACCTCTGTCATGCTGTTGCTCGACCTCAGTAGTTTTTTTTTCGGTTTTAGGGGGGACGTGGGGAGGTAACAACATGCCAACAACTACATGTGTTATACGTCGGACAACTACATGGTACAAGCTGTGATTATCGGAACTATGAATTCGTTATAAGCGACGAGTCAATCGACTTTGGGTGCATCACAGTTTGCATAACTGTGTGTTACACTTCTTACCTGTTTGCATACACTACTGCATTACTTACTTCCAACGTGTCATGTTACCTCCAAACCGACAGTTAAAAATCTGTTCTTTTCGTTCAATTCAGGTGTGTAAAGTAATTTATACACTACAACAATTACACCAGTAACACGAGGCAGATAAGTTACAATTGGTACCTAATTTGCAGCGATCCTTTCTGAACACGGTTGTAATCCCGATTTTTATAGAGATTTTCCAATGATTATATTTCAGGGGAGGTTTTAATCAGTTTTGAAAATCTATTTTACCGCTAACTAACTTTAATTCTAACTTTCACAAAAGACCGAATTCAATGAAGTTTATGTGAACAATAATTTCACGATAGGTGCCTAGTAGAAGAAAGTAAGATGCATTATAGTATAAAGGAGTAAACTGACCAACATGCAGTGTAGGGCTATGCACAACTGAAACTGCAAAGTGCCACCACTGAGGTCTGTAGTAAACTTCAGTGTTTTAAACGCTTAAAGAAGAGGGACATTACGGGTAACACATTGTTTTCTCTTTGATTCTCAATCACAGGGCCGGATCCAAGGAGGCGTAAAGGGCGATTTTCGGCAAAGCAATGGTTCTTGTAACAGAATTCTCAAAGCCTATCTTTTTGCCTCATGCACTTTCTGCAGACGCCCCCCCTTTTTTTTTCTCATATTCCTGGATCAGGTCCTGAATCACAAACTGAAGCGATCAACTGCTCATACTTTTTTACGTAAAGCCAGGTGCCCACTGCATGACTTTTGTTTACGATTTCTCACGATTCCAAAAGATTCGTCACGACGTGGAAATCGCAAAAATTCGCGGGAGAAATGTACGATTTTCTGCAATATGCTGCGACTCACGACTTTTCACGATTTATGGGTGAACACTGCACGATTTTTGGAGAGAATTTGTCTACGACACCTGGCGATTTGAGCCTGCAAAGCCGATGAATTACTGCATAGTTGGGACATTTCCCGGCTTTGCATGCTTATTCACAAGAGATGTTGTCACTGCTCCTGGGATAGAAACTCATGACGCCCGGCCTTGTCGACTGGTGCAGATTGATCCAATGCAAAATGCAAAATGATAGTGCAAATAACCGTATACTTTGCGTAGGCGCAGGAGAATGATCAAGAGGAGCAAAGTCAAAATTTGGTGGCCCCATGGCTAGCCAAATTTAAGGCCACTAAGTTTCTCAGGGGAGAAGTTGTCACCACTCCACTTAGACACTGACACACTCGAGAATTTTTCAATCACTTCCAAAATTTGTGAAGCATAGCACCATAAATTTGCATCTAAGCAGGGCCAGATGCGAGTGCCTGGGCACGACCAGATTTGGTTGCCCCTGGCCGGACACTCATTTGGGTCTTTCAAAAAGGACAGACATAATTGATTGAGCAATATGCATAAAACTACCTCTTCAGCGGCTGGGTGCTTTTATACGGATCATAAAAAGGATTTGACTGTGAAGAACCGGGGGAGGGGGTTAGATTGTCAAGAGCTTTACTGATCTGCAGGTTTAGTGGCCTGAGAGGAAGTTTTCATTTTTCAGAAAAAAGTTAACAAGGTGCAATTTGGTGCATTTCAGCTGTTGAAAATTATTACTTTCTATTACAGAACCTTCATGAAAGTATAAAAAATAAATGGACCTAAGCTACACCTAGAGATAAGGAGTTTTGGACGATTTTATTTAAAAACATGTCCGAATTTTCAGACCTCGCTCAGATGTCATGTTGAGTAAAGCCGATGCAAAACAAAGTGTGATGATAGACCTGGGACTAAAGTTTGTCGAAAAGGAATAGGGTGGGGGTAAACTCTCAGACCAATTGGCATAAGAATTCAGGTGTGGATCTAGCTTTTGGGCAAAAAAGCTTCGAAAGAACAGTACGAAAGCCAAGACGGAGCCACCGATGGTTGGCGCGAAGCGCGTAAAAAATTTCATCGCATGAAAACACCTCTTAGATCACCAGAATCGGCACTTCCCGGCACTATTTGTCGTATGGAACGACACCACAGGGCCTACTATCTTCTTTATTTTCCCATCATTTTATATTTTCATTCTTCCAATTTTTGAGTCCCTGGATTTGAGGGTCCGAGGCCCGGGCTTATCTGGCCCAATGGGAAATCCGGGACTGCATCTAATCTACCTTAGACGAACAAAACATTCTCAAAGGGGAGGGAAATGCTTACACCCCTCCCCTAGGACGGCGCCTGCACGAGACTATATATGAAGATATGAAGGATCCACCGATTACACTAAATCTGGGGGGTGTGCAGAGTGAAGTTACAACATACTCTTCTGCTGTGCCCCCAATCACGTATCCTGGTATTGCAACTGGTATTGGTGATAACATGATGGTAACATTTGCCACTACTTTACTGTTGACAAAAGTCATTTTCCAGTGGAAACTTCTTTAATAGAGGTACCGTGAAAAATTGATAAAAAAAAAGAGGAAAAAGAAAGGAAAATATTCAGGCTAGCTTTCATTTGGCTCTAGCAATTCCGGCCCTTTGTTTACACTGATTGTGACTATTAAAGAGAACTATAACATCGGAGGATGTAGAAAGGCGTGGATTGGGTGGACAAAGTAAAGGGGCCCCAAGAATTCTGAGTCCAAGATGTCAACAAAAATATTAGTTTTGCAGGGGCCGATCTATGATGCTCAATTTGTCTACTTTGACCTAGACTTGCCTCTTGCATAATTGTAAATATTTGGGTGCATGGTTTATGTTATTGGGTTTATGGTACCATTGTTTTGCCTGGTGCCTCAATGCTCCTTGCTCTTTGGCACAGTCTTGTTACGTTCCTGCGACATCTCAAGACATGAATGCGACCTACGAATATCCACCTTTTTCCGGAGCACACTGTACGACATTGTTTGCGATTTCTCATGACATCTCACGGCATCCCACGACATGGATGCGGAATTCGCAGAAATTTTGAACATGTTCAAAACTGTGCGACCTAGATGCAACTTCCCACGAATTGCCACGACTTTCAGAATTGCCACGACTTCTCACGACCTACCGTTGCACACTGTGCGACTTTTTGATGTCACGAACGGTGTCTTCAGACATCGTGAGGAATCGCTTCCATTTCGTAGGTCAAAAGTCGTGTAGTGGGCACCTAGCTTAAGTCAGTAGTACTGTGTACTAGCAAGGTAGAATGTGATACTAAAAGCACATTACACTGAATGTTGATTGTTCCTTGGACGGGTCTAGGCTTGGCTCAAAATACCAACTCGCTGCCAAACATGAACTCTGCCTAGTACTGAAACACCAACATAAGTCTTTTAGTGTAATCAGCTCACAAACAAGCACACACGGCTGGTCGACGAAAGGACCGAGATTCTGTTCTAATGTATGTCAAGCTAAATAATATAGTTTTAACAACACACAGCGTAAAAATTTGTTGACAGTGGCGTTCCTATAGTAGTTGCTACTTGTGACACACTAACGTATTGTGGGACCTTAAGGCCATGCGGACCATGTCAGTTTTTAAGAGAGGCGTTTGGAAGTCCAAGTGCACTGAAGATGCACCATGAGCGCGAAGCACCGTTTTGCATGCACTGGGTCCAGGGGTTCTTCACCCATGAGGAGGGCTACGGGTACAGAAAATAGGGTTCACTTACCCTGTTAAGAGTGATTTAATTAACCAAATGCTTACCGAATGAGTGAAATAAAAAAAAAAAAAACTCCTACTACGGACAGCAGTACTAACGCGACATCTACTTCTATTGCGAAGCATGCCGAAAATGTTACAGAGAATCGCGATTTCCTATACACAGGTAGGTTCTGAATTGTACATGCAAAGACCTTGCATAGTGCGTGTAATGACCTTCATTGGGGTGACCCTAATCTCAGGGCTTCGCGTCATAAAAGTGTAGCTGGGAGCTAACGCACATGCTTTGGAAGAAATTTTAATTTCGGCACCTAACAAAGTTTTCAACAACAATTACCCCTTACCTCCCCATCTTTGGGCTCCGCCTCTGTATTAGTAAGTTGTCATTGCAGTTGCGCGCAAAGCGCGCCGAGAATTTTTTCCCGTTTTGTTTTGATATTTGAAATTAATTTTTTTCCATCATTTTACATTGCAAAGTTTACCACACTATTAAAAATTCGCACAAAATCTCTCTGGTCTCAGATTGCGTTTTTCATTATTTTTGTTATCTCTTCAAGGTCTGAAAAGGTAGCCCTTGCCCACCCCCACTCAACCCCTGTAATCACACCAATACTGTTACACCCCCGTAATCATGCCAGTACTGACGGATAACCCGCTTTTGTTCCCAAAGAGCATAAATAAGGGAATAGAATTTCTGCCAACCACAGCATACATTGTAACGATTCGCTGTTTCAGCTTTGTTGCCAGTCATCGGAAAGTTAGAACTAAAATGTCTCGACTTTTTCAATATTTTCTCGAATATTAATGTTATGTCAACCTTAACTTTAAAGCAGTCTCCTCCATATATAACTCGTAAGCGAATGCCAGGGGCGGATGAAATTGCTTGATAAATCGAAGTTACCTTTGTTCTAAAGGAATGAGTAAACTCTAATAGCTTACCTATGGTGGCCGAAGAGTTTTTCTCTTTGTATTTACATAACCTAAATTTCTATGGCACTTACTTCAAATATTAGAAATCTCTTTATTCTATCCTACAGTGTTAATTTTGTAAACTCTTGTTTAATGTGACATCATGTGTTGCTTATAGTATTCAGATATTAGTCGATAACACTTTTTTAACGTTTTTGTATTTTGTTTGTAAATAGACAAACGATCATGCTGAGCGTCTTAACGAGAAAAGAAAAATGATATAAGTCAAGAAACAATACGATCTTCGATGAATACAGCGGCCGATGGGATATAAGACGCAACGTATTTATCGTTGGTCTGTAATGATATTTAGTCGAAGCCTACATATTCGTTTGTCGGAATTGCTCATTTCTTACGAGTACTTGTGCCCTTCTTTTGTGGCATGGCAACTGTAATGGACCCCCAAACCAAAATTTTTTGCAAAAATTCGGGCGCTATGCTGAGAATTTTTCGGGCACCTACTGAAAGAAAAATAATGCAGTGATGTAGCTAAAGGTAATCAATAGTTAAAAAACTTCCTTGGTAATTAAAGTTAAGTTCTGATTTGAATTACACCAGCACCTCTATATTCGGTATTAATTCAACAGTGTGTTTTTAATGATTAAACTTATATTATGATTATCAGTGGTGTATTTAGGAGGGCCATTGGGTCATGCTTCCCTCGATGATGCCGATTTCTTTTTCTTTTTGTACCTAAATATATAATTGTTTAACACAAACTTTACTTAAAAGGTAGCATATGTGGCGCAAGATTGCATGTAAGGACACCTAATTTTTCAACTTATATTATGATTATCAGTGGTGTATTTAGGGGACATTGGGCCATGCCTCCCTCACTGATGCCATTTTTTTTTTTTTTTTAGTTCCTAAATAAGAATTTTTAACCCAAATTGTACTTCAAAGGTAGCATACGTGGCACCAGATTGCATATAAGGCCACCTAACTTTTTAAACATTTTCAAAGGGGAGGGGGACAACCGATGCC
>JAIZAY010002195.1:0-10914 GCA_029531755.1 Holothuria leucospilota | reverse complement strand
ATCAATTGCTGACAGGAGGAAATATTATTTCACCGTTGGAAGGTCAATGTTCTCTTTACATAGTTTTGATGGCATACATGCGGAAGTATATTGTTACTACTTGCTAGTAATACGGTATTATGTCAAATGTCATAAATAAGTGTATCAAAAACCCGATGTGCTTAATTAATATACACAATCAAACCGTCAGAATGCTTGGTGGAACACCCATTTATTATAAGAACTCCCAACCTTCAACTTAACATTTATTATAATTTCACCAAGAGAATCCATGCCATCATAACCCATTCTATGTTCTGCGTATTGTAATTGTACTGCATACTGTTATTTCGTTCAGCGGTAACAATCGGAATCGGTTCCATTGAGGAAACGTAGATTCCATCAACCTTTTCAATAGCAAAGGTAGCCATCAACACTCTGTCAAGAGTACGGTAGTAGACACATCACATGTATTTAGATATAAGTCGATGTAGGCAACAACTGGTCGCTCGTCTGGGGATTTGGGGTTTGGGGGCTTAAATTGTTAGAGTGCTGGTAATTTGTTTCTATCAAAATGAAAGCTCATGCAGCCCTACTTGCATCTGTTCATTTTATTTCAATATTATCGATTTTCTGGCTCAGATCTTTGTTAAGAAACAGGATTCTTGTTTGAAAGGGGGCCTCGGAATATTTTTCTCTGACTCTTATTAAATGTAAGATGATTATTTATTTTCCACTAGCTATAAGGAATATCTATTTGCCCACTCCGTTAAAATAAAGATAGTCAATATGAATGAAAGTGGACACAACACTAGAGTAAAATACCCAAATGTATACAATTATATTGTTAGAGATACAATTCATCTCCTTGCATCCAGCACTTGGTACCCCCACCTCCACACCCAAACGTCGTTGGATGGAATAGCGCCCATGGAAGCTGTGAGTTCCGACACGGTACAATATTTTTGTCTTTTATTGGATAAATGTAGTTGCCTGAAAGAACAAAGTAAAGACTACGTCCATTACCTGCGCCACCAAGAAAGATCATAGGTCGAATTAAGGTATAAAGCCAAATCCCCATATGTTTTTAAACTAGTGAAAGTAAGTTTAAGTTAAAAAAACTGTAAGAAAAATTTGCAATCATTAGAGACTTTAAAACCATTTTTTTTTGTTAAGACTTACGTGGAGAGCGATTGAGGTGTTGGGAAGCAGTGTAGAAAGATCAGCCCAGGGGCCTGGAAGTTTTGTCTTATCTAACAAAGCCAGAGTATCGTACTAAATTATCGGGACATCCCCGATTCTTAGTTTCAGGGGCCACTTGGAAGATGATGAACCAGAGGCAGATTATCGAGAGTTGGTAAGATATTGCGGCGGCCAGGGGGGATAGACGATTAATTTTCGACTCTTCGTACCTCTTCCACATTGCCTGTGACATTCCAGTCCCACTCAAAAACTAAATTGAAAAAATAAAGATAAAAAGAACCACGACGAACAAGAGCATTTTCGCTCATTTTAAACCTCTACGTTTATCATTCATTCAAATCAGATTTAATATTTTGGTTAGATTGTTTTCCGAACAATTGAATAAACTGCTATAGAGTTAACGATACGTGACACGTGTAAATCTCCAATAGCGTACCCTCTCAAGAGGTTACCGGGATTCATGATGGACATGCAGACAAGAGTTATGTACGAAGCGTGATTTCATTCATCTAGCATCCTTTTTTTAATACAAAGTGTTTACAAGCCTTATTAGGAATTTTTATGTGGAATACAACCACACATCTGCTGTATATAAGCGACATCAAGCACGGTCCTGTTCCAAATATTGTTGAGTAAAGTGTGCTAGGTAACAGTCATATGGCTGGGATGTGTTACAATCCATTGTCCATTCGACGTTTCCGTATAGTACGTGGTGGATCGAATATGTTATACATCTTATTATCGTCAAAAGTGTCTCATTTCCTGGAGCCCTTTAATGACCACGGACTTACCTTTCTCACGATAAAAAACAGTCTGAGGGAGTATAATTATTCCAGGTTGTGCGGCCGGCCTTATACTGTGTTGGACAAGGCTGGCGAGGTCCACAATCCTAACCAGCCGGGCGTAGGAAGATTGTTTGACATGGAGGGCATAGGTAGGGGGCCCCAGACCAGGATGTGACTATCTCCGACCTTGAATCCCCTATAGCGACCCACACAAAAAATACATTTGCTTAATGTGCATTCTTTCCGATTAATTTTATTTGTCGAGCAATAATAAAAAATATTCAAGCAAAAGGCAAACAAAAACAACCACACAGGCTGAGGAGCTAATTTTGTTTGTTTAGGAGGCTCTGGAGGACTGGAGATTTGTTGTGGGCGGTAGACTACCCGAACTTTTAACTATCTAAGCGCAGAGCGACCCACCATAAGGTATGCGCACGGAGAGACGCTTACCGGAGGTACCAAAGAAAATTTCTAAGATTTAGAATACCAGTCCCAGATCGCCGGAAAATATAGGGGCACTTGTCAGGCTTGAATAGACAAGCCATCAAGATGTGCCAAGTTTTTGTTTTTCTAGTAGCAAAAAATGTAAAGCATTGATTTGATTTTTTTTTATAAAACACATTTCTGTATCGAGCGACAGATTTAAGTTGCAAGAGGCTGACAGACCCTGAGGACTTGGGCGTCCGAGGATTAGGACAGTATGGCTAGAACCCCATCATATACTATCTAAGCAAAGAGCCACCATAGGTTTGCGTGGACGGTAGCGTACCGAGCACGAAAACTGAGATTTTAATACATCCAAATCACCGGACAGTGGCGCTTGCCAGGAATATTTTGAAGCCATCAACGATTGTTGTGACCTTGTTGTGCTAAATATTTGTAAAGTTTGCATTTGGAATTTAACACTTTAAAGTCTGATTCACAACTCTAATCCGACTTCATTACAAAATTGTTCAGCGTTGAGTTATCCCCCCATTGGATTTCAGATTGGATTAGTTGCTGAAACTGAGATTTTCTACAGCCAGAGCATCTGTTAAACTTATCCTAATTAAGCTATAAAGTCAGATGCGTCAGCCCCACGATTTGCCGCAGGCCGAACAATGCGCCAACGACCCTGAAACTCCGACAACCCCCAATCGCCGTCGAGTATTGGTGAGCGAACAGTGGGATTTGAAGAAAGCCTGTGTACCGAGCTTTCCCATTTCATTCGGCGTCAATATATTGCATTAAAAATTTGTATATATCTAGAGCAAAGCTAAGTTCCGATGTTGATTGAAATGTTTTTTTCCGGAATCTAAATTTGTAAAACTAAGCAAAAGCGCGCGGAAGCGCGCGCCGAAAATTTTTTCGGGTCATTTTTCACAAAAAAACATAGGACCTATGTAATTATTAAAACAATAAGAAAGAAAAGCTGATAGGGTAGCGTTTCATAGACCGTTCATAGCGACAGATATATGCCATTGTAATCGAGAAACTACCTTGGACTATCGATGAAATTAGCCAAATATGCTCGCGTGAGTCCTTCACCCAACTGCGCACGCAGTACCGCATAGACGCACATGAGAACAGTAGCTAAGTGCATTGCAACTATGGGGTGAAATTTACGACCTCTACATACAACTGTGCTACAAAAATCTCCTACTTGTTATGACCCTTGCAGCCGGAAGGTCTAAGCGTTCAAATCCATGACCTAGGGTCATACGAAAGGACTTTAAAAATGGAACCTAACTCGCCTTTGGGTGCTTGGTTGCCTCAGCCATAAGCAATGGAGTCAGGCGACAAAATACAAGCCAGTGCAGCCCACAACTGGAAAAAAGGCCGTGGTCGTCTCGACTTGAACCCCAATTTAGAGTTGGAAACTGCGCACGTTAAACCTCAATCTAACTAACTACTAACTAACCTACGTCGTTATAGTAGGGGGGAAAGGAACTTGCGCCTATCTAGTGATGGCTAAGAATTAAACTATTGAACGAAAACCAGGAACATCTACTCCTAGCGCGCGTTAGCGCGTTCCGAACAATTTTTAAGGTATTTTATTAGAGAAATTGTCCTCTTAAGAGCAAAAATGGGTAAAACGAAACTTTAAACTGTCGCAATTATTGAGGGGGGGGGGCCAAAATGACATTTGGCCCCCCTCAAAACATACTGAGGGGGCCATGGCCCCCTTGGCCCCCCGGTTCCTACGCCACTGCTTACAAGCCCATATTTGCCTCGCTCTTAGCCTCCATAAACTATTTACAAATGTATGAAGTACACTAACCTAGAGAAGAGAGGCAAGGCTTCACATGCCCCCTCCCCCGGTCCGGACGTTTTACTGTGTGCAACACCCACAACATTCCAGAAGTTAATAAGAACATTGAGTGCACCTTTACGTTTGAAGCGATAAACATTTCCATTATCCGAGGTGAAAAATTAAATCCTGATAATGTGCGCTAACATGGTTCTTCGGATACAGTTATCATGGACCCACTAGCACCTGTGTTTCCTAAGCAAATTAAGTCACCACACAAAAGAGCGCCAGATGCCACTCTGGCATTTCCTCACACACGTTTCAGGCGCTGTAGACGATTGTGTAAAGTCGGTAATATCTAAGGCAATGAAGCTTAGCAACAGCCGTGTCATCGAAATGGTGGTTTTCTTCCAAGAGCATTGTTCTGCCATGTTAAAAGAATTACCAAGTTTGGTGAAACGTGTTCCATGGGTCACTTAAAAAGTCATAGGCTTCCCATACATTTGTAGTTGCTTAGCGTGGTAAAAGTACTGCTCTTCTTCAGTGATGATAAGTTATTGACCTATCTGTGCTTATAACGTAACGACACAAAGGTTCAAAATTAATATACTTTTTCGTTTTATCACATTATTTCAATTTTTGTGGTCGATACGGGGGTAAGTACCTCAATTGTCAGTTCTACGGTAAACTTTAT
The DNA here is from genome assembly GCA_029531755.1 of Holothuria leucospilota. NCBI lineage: Eukaryota > Metazoa > Echinodermata > Holothuroidea > Aspidochirotida > Holothuriidae > Holothuria > Holothuria leucospilota. The sequence continues at coordinate 6,023 of JAIZAY010002195.1, read as the reverse complement.
TCATGGCCCTGTTATTAGTCACCTTGACTATGCGAATTGTTTACTATGCGAATTGTTACAAGAAGCATTACTTAACTATCTTGTTTAGAAGTTTTATGTACATAGGGCTGCGGTTAGAGATGTACTTTATATACCATTAAGCAAGTATATCTCTCCTTTCTGGAGACAGCTTCACTGGTAACCTTTCACCGGGGAGTTGTTACTTTGGAAGGAAAAATGGAAAGTCAAATTTATGCTAATACTTTAAAACTTACTTAATCGGGTAAAGATTATCAAAGATAACCAGTTAATTTGGAGCAAAGTGATTTGTTTCCTTCATTCGGTGGTTTCAGTTCGATGTCATTCATCTAACAACATCATTCCAGACAAATAATCCTTTCACTAGTGGCTTGCGCAGAACAATACTTTGATGTTTAGGTTTGCGCCACCAACTCTTTAGGAGCAGGTGTTGTAAAACTTGTAACGACTGCTTCATTCAAATAAATGAATACAGGTAGCCCCTTCATTTCACAACGGACCGCATGCAAATGAGCTGAAGAGGCAGAAGGCTAATTTGTTACAACAATATTGAAAGTGTTGGGAAGTTTTCTGAAATAACCAGGTACAGATGCTTGTTTTTAATTTAACATAAAACCTAATTGAAAAACTCTCATGCACGTCACCAAGAACGTCGAAAGATGCAATACTTTTTACTTCCGTGACGACTGACAATATCTGCCCCTTTTCTAGGGCAGATGTTGTATACGTTCGACATATCCCTTTTTTCCCTTTTGTGTAATTGTGTTAATCTCCTAATCCAGTGAAAGACTTACAGGAAACTAAAAAAAGATACAGTAGCAGATTATTACGTGACCTGTGTGGCGCAAACTTCACTTCAAAGCGACCCATCTCAATGAAATAACAAAACTCTGCTATTACGTATCAAACGCATTCTTCAACTTTTTCCTATTACCGTTAATGCGGTAAAGTCCTTACCATCTTGATTGTTTATCAATAAGCTTAAATCAGCGGCAATTAAACTCGTTCGGTGAATCATTCTAATCTCTTTGTTCTTAAGGTCCACGCCAAGCTAGAGGAATGCACACTTTGCTTAATAGCTCTTAAAGCCTGAAGAGAGCGTGCCTATTGGACGTCTTGATACTGACACCCTTTTTAATTTGTAGGATAAAACGTTCCTTATCACCTCTTTTGGGTAGTATATTACTTTTTTCATTTGTTCTATATGCTTACTTATCTGGTTTTTTTATCTTTTAGATAGTTGATTTTATCCTGAGGATCCCCTTTTTTATTTTGTTTTTACTTTTCCTTGATTTAGGTGATATGTATATGATGTTAGCTTGTACAACGCCTAAGGTAACTTCTTTGCATAGTTGGTGCTTTCTAAATATCTTTAAACAATAACAGTTAAAAGTTATAACAATGTCTGCCGCATTAATTTTCTACTAAATATTTGAAACGTGTAACAAACCTGAAAGAAAAAAGGCAAAGTGTCTACTCATCTAGAAGAACTGGGAACTGGAATGAAAATTATTACTTTTCTATGAAGGTTTACCTAATAGTTGTTGCGATCAGTACTGAAAAGGATTTTATTGAAGCTACAGTGGGGTAGTTCCATGGGTTTTTCAACTGTAAGTTTATACGTAATGCTACTTTATTACCTGCAAATAAAGAAAATCAATTGCAGAAAGAGCAATTATATCCTACTTAGGATAACTTATCTGTATTTTTCTTACCTTTGGAGAAAGTCATCCGACTTATCTTCACCTTTCCCCCAACCACCCTCCAGTATATGAACTATCTAACTAACTAATAACAAAATGCACAATGTATTTTTTATGTAAAACATTGAGTGAAAGCAATCTTCTGTGATGGTCCTTGGCTGTTAACACTTTCGGCTTCCACAGACCGGTAGACTGCAATGGACTAAATATATAGTGTTCATTGAAATCATGTTACCCTATACTGTAATTTCTAAGTTTTTGCTGCAAGTTCTACAGTCTTTCATGCAATATCGAACTATTAACTCAAAGGTAAATCCATGCATATTTGATTTTGATGTCATATTTTGAGGCTGTAAAGAAATATTTAAAGTTATACGAAAATTTACTTTTAAGGCACTGACAAAGATATCGTTTGTAGAATAACTCTCCCTGTGTGCCGAGTCACATCTCGTAGGGTAAACGTAAGATATTGAGAGAGACTAATACAATGGGACTTAACTGTAAGATCCAAGAATGAAGGATATTGCGGCCACTGAAGGTACTAAGTATATACGCACTATAATAAATTGTCCCCCCCCCCCAACAAATATTATTTTAATATAAACTTACACTAAAGATTTTTAGGAATCGAACAAACTTGTGAGCCCTTGTTTTCCCCAATTTGTAAACATGATTAAATGCTTAACCACTAAACATTCTGTGTTCAAACATGATTGGATGCAAAACATTTAGTATTTAAAAACTTATTATTTATGTGTTTGGTACATTACAGCTTTTCCAGCCCATAGATTGCAAATAAGGGAATAGAAGCGACTTTCTTTCTCGAAGTACAAACTTATTGAGGTAGATGAATGTGACGTCACAACTCGAAATTGGAAGTAAAACCAGGGAGTCGTCTGGCTTGTTGTCAACGTCCGATGTCTCCTAATTCAGTACAGTACATGTAGAGTGTGGTAGTAAGTATAGTCAACGCAGGTAACTTTTGTTTCATTCCTTTTTCGAGTTGTGACGTCACATTTAATAACCTCAGTAAATAACAAGGAAAGAGATGTTATCAGGGTGAGAACGAGACCATAAAAGCATACAGCTTAACATTGTATAAGTATTGATCACGTGTATTTTATTTTCAAAATGCAATCTCATAATCATTTGCATTTACTAGATCTTCGCTATCTCGATTTCTTTCTAATTTTTCTCTTTCAGTATGTGATTTTAAGTTCGTATTTTCAAGTTCCTATGTTTGTTGCAGACTTGTAAAGTAATTGCAATTCCATGAGTGCATACGCAAATGATGTGAGTCTGGTTGTGAGTACAAGTACACGTCTTTTTTGAGCACTGTTACAAAATTTCGTGCACTTTCGTCAATTCGAACCGTAACTTTCAAAATGTGTAACTTCAAGGTAAATCCGTTTTCAATTACAAAGGCGTACTTGCTATATTTTGCAGGGGTGTAGACCCCTGAGACAGACTACATTTTTAGACAGACTGGCAATGGCTGAGCTACAGCAGTAGCAAATGCCGACAGTTTCAGGCTATGCTGACCCCAAACACTGAATACCAAAAGCCGCATGCTGATTACGAGCGCAGGGAAGTGCGCCCCAAGAAATTAGGCGTCCTGAGGTGCCGCCTTAACCCTTGGGTGAAAGAGTCTAGGGTACAACAACTGCCGGCGAGGATGTGAGCCAGACCAGAGTAGATGACTGTATAGCCCTGAAGGTATTGAGTATATACAAAATTGTGGAATCTAAATACATTCAAACGCAGTTGAGTGCTTACGAAACAAGTCGCAAAATTGGCAATTTCTGATAATCTTGTACATGACATCCTTACACACACTAACAGGCGGTGGATTTTATGATGCAGGGACTTGTCTTGTGAGTAGGGAAAATAAATGGTGGAACGGTGATTCTACTCACGCTGTCCTGTGGGTATAAATGAGGAGACAAATACCCTAACTACAATAGATGCGCAAAGCATACCGGGAAAATAGGACTTAAAAATCAATGTTTAACTTCATTTTACAATACAAAGGGTAAGTACTAGGCATCTGTTCAAGTTCCCTACACTATTAGGGTTCACCGCCAAGGGACACTTTCCTGATTATAAACAGCAAAAAAGACACGGCATACTCCCACGGAAAAAAAACGGTAGCGTGCAGGGTAAGTCATGGTAGTGAGCATGCCATTAAGGGGGGCATGGGGGCGCCCCCGCCCCACACCGGTCCCACCCTACTGAACCTAGTTGTTCAACATGTCAATGACCGCAAAGTGGTATGCGCACTGACTATTTGATTTGATGTAATTTCAACGTTCATCACAATATGTTTCAAGTAGTAGGGGAGTGCACATTAGTGGAAATGGGGGAAAACACTGGGGTATATATGACTGGACATGGTTAGGGTTAGGGTTAAGGCTAGGGTTAAGGGTCTCTCACTCCATGGACGACCAGGAAACAAAGCCATGAAGCACTAGGGTATTCAGAAACTTGTGGGTAATGAAACTTTTGAATTTAACTATCGTACTATTCAAAGTAGGACTAGGCATGACGTATTATACCGATGATCATAAAAAGTATATTACGATCGGTGACACAGATTTTCTGCACCTGAAACAGTTAGTATCTTTTAAAAAAAGGGCTAACTTGTGGACGCTAACAATAGAAACTAACGTTGAACGGCCGACAGTTGGCTGAAGAGAATCAATAGGGTTGCATAAATGATGTAAATGTGATTGGATGACTATATGGTAATGCTTTATCGGTAGGTTTTGCAACCAATAAATTCACACTCCAGGCAGTCTCACACCGAAGACCAAATTAATAAGAAGTCATAACCCGCGGATAGGGTGCGCGAGAAAAAAGCAAAACAAAAGAAAACGTTGTAGTCACATTAGTAATGTTTTACCTTAGAAAAATTATCTCTGTAATCAGGATCGTCTTTTATTCTTCCTATCCTTTCCCTCCCTTCGTCTTTGGAGAACTACTTCAAATTATTTAAAGAGCAGCTGATGATTTTTACAAAACGGAATGTCTCAAGCCCTCACTCAGTCACACGCCCCTGTGTGCACGTCCCCTGCCCAAGAAGACGTGTGTCAGAAATGTGCTTTAGTATTAACCACGTTCTCAATGCAGGCAAGTCTGTTTTGATGACAAGAAATTTTTACTTGATGTTTACTTGACACAACCCAACCTTATATACTATGTTTTTCCTTTAAATTATGAAGACACTACAATTCAGCGATACTGTGGATTATTCTACCTTTCGTATCACTAACAAAACACTTTGGCATTAAATAATTCTATGAAGCATTGTTCGCCGTGAAAAAATATTCCAAGGAATTTTCTTTTTTTCTTCTTGTCATATTTTTTAGCTTAAAGTGGCCGATATTTTAAGTATTCTTTAAACATAAAGAAACGATACAAAATCTTTTTCTCATCTTTAAGGAGTTAAAATTGCAATATGCACTTTCATTGGGTAGGCGTTCATTTATTGCCCACTGACATGTGCATTGATACAAAATCCTTCCGCCCAGTGTTTTACAAATTAGGCCTGTATGAACCAAAGATTACATCAAAATTGTGCAAAATATAACAGTAATTTTAATGATCTCAAGGTAAAACTGACAAAAGCTCGGAAAAAGGCATCCATCAGCAAGGAAAATAGCCGGAAATCATAGAGTAAATACCGTGCCCTTTTAGAAGGAGATCATTTCATCCCTTACATAAGAGGATCATTTCCACATGCAGAAAACCTGTCAAAAATTTGGAAAAGTTTAAAAGAGTCTGTAAAAAGGCTTTTCTCGTACGATGGATATCTCTGCTAAAAGTTCAACTTTAAATACGGAGTTGAAATATGCCTAAATCACAAATTGACATCTCTTAAACAATGCATGAATTTGTAAAGTATAACATGATTTAGCAAAAATTTACACACGCAATGGCAGACTCATCACCGTGTAATCGAAAATTTGTGCATTTTGTCAAAACATTAAATATTCCTACTAAATAATGCTTTAAAGTGCCTTAAACGCCACTCGAATGACATCTCTTTTTACTCAAAAACTGGCTTTGCAGGCTAAGTTTTCTAGATTTCAAATTACTTTTTAGTTGCATAGTAATCTCCGATATTTGCACAGAATCATCGTTCATGCTTGTTCCAAACATTTACAAAATACGCGTTTACACTCCAAAAGAGTATTTAAGAAGTTAACAATTTCCCAACCACATTTCTGTCTCTACATTGTAAACACCATACAATGCTAAAACCCACGTGTCAAATTCCTATACCTTCTTGATTAAAACGTG
>JAIZAY010002296.1:0-10200 GCA_029531755.1 Holothuria leucospilota | reverse complement strand
TAGATGTTGTCATCCTTGATTTTAGCACGGCATTCCGATACGGTCCCACTCTAGATTAATCAACAAATTATACTATTACGGTTAAGAACAAAGAACTTGTTGGTTGGATTTAAAGCCTTTCTTGTGGAGAGAAAAGAAGTTTGTTTCTTGAAGGCCAGTCTTCTTCTTTTCTCCCTGTGGACTCTGGTGTGACCCCAGGGTACGTTTTAGGGCCCCTATTATTTCATTAATAGCAACGACCTACCTGACAACCTTAGTAACACTCGCTATTTGCTGATGATGTCTCTGTATAAGACTATCTCAACCACCAGGATTCTGTGAGGTTCTGCAAAAGATCTTGATACCCTAACTGCTTGGCAAAACAAGTGGCAAATGCGTTTCAAACTCTAGTAAGTGTTATGTTATGGCACAATCTCTCATGTAGATCCACCACCCATTTATACAAACTGGTGCGGTCAGACTTTGCAAACAGTTCATTCTTACCCTTACCTTGGTATTCATCTCCAAGATATTTGAAATGGACACCCAGGTTGCTCATGGCAACTACAGAAGCTAGTAGGGTCTTGGCCTCATAAAGAGGAACCTTTTCCCACTTGGCACGAGCAGCTCCAATCCACTGCCTATACCTATCTTAGTCCAGGGGCCCCATTTAGAGTATGCTACACCTGCTTGGGACCTCACCTTGGAAAAGCTTGTAGCCAGTTGGAAAGGGTGCACGTAATGCTGCAAGGTTCGTCAACAACATACTATAGTAAACGGAAGGAACGGTCAACCAAGCTCCTCCATGATCCTCCACTGGACGTTCCTTGCCAGACCAGGAGATCTGCCTCCGGATTAACCCTATTGTATAAAATTAATCAGAACCTTATTGACATACCTAATGAAAACTTCCTAAAACATTGACACTGCAGGGCCTCGGAGAATGAACACGCAAACTTCCAAACAACCTGCTGTCGTATTAATTGCTTACAAATCTCCTTTTTCCCAAGAACTATAGAGGAGTGGAATATGTTACCTGAAGGGACTGTCAATGCAAGTAGTATAAATTCGTTCAAGCATAATTTACATTTTGATTAAGTCATATCCCCTCCCCGCACACCTCTGGCTCACACCTCTGGCTCATATGCTCTACCTTTTTTTTTAGAGCCCTGCCAGTACACGAGAAGAAGAAGAACGCGGGCCCCGCGCAATTTTTGATCAAGGTACTGCTGGATTGCTTGAAGTGCGGAGGTGTCCCCGTTCCTCTCCCTAGAGCAGAGTGAGAGGAACTCCTCCCTTTTTTTCGGCGAACTCTTCCTACAACGTACTCAAATGTAAACTGTTTTATGCGTGACTTTAACGTCCGGCCACACTCTAAATTGTTGAGGCGGCCGGCTCAATGTTTCGCCACCCCTCGTACCTGGCTTCAAACTGTTCGCTATAGTCAGCCTCGCGTTAGATATCTGTTTCATTTTTTCCATGAATTCCCTCCCTGTTGCCATGCTCTGGAGGTGACAGGAGACAGTAAACTGCAATCATGATCCGAATTGGACATGTCACAACTTCACAGTCACCTTTGACAGTGCAGGTGGAGTGTAACACCCGGTCCACTTGAGGCACCCGGTGCATCAGGCGGTGCCAATGAACACGGACAAGGCCGGGAGGTAGGCTCTCCAGACATCAACCATGTCCATTATTCTTTACGAACAGGCTCCCAAATTCCGACTTCCACACCACCAGCCCGAAGACGTACATTGGACATTCGGCCATGATACACGGAGCCACTGCCAGTGAACGAAGGATGGCAGGTCATGAAAAAGTCCCTTCTGTCTGAAGGCCGTTGGGCGCATACACTTTACACAGGAAAAATTTCCACTAGGGTTGTCTTATTGTAATGCATACCAACCGGCCGGGCCCTCATGATCAGAATCACTTTTCCACAACCAGGGGAGGTATCCAACCTGGCGACAACTACAATAACTGAACCACAAGATGTTGTTGAACCAAAGGAAGCATGTAAACCCCCACCCCACTCAAAGAACCAGGTGTGGAATCGTCCTCTTCCAATATGGTCTCCTGGAGGAAAACGAAGTCCACACCCGTGTTCCTGCAAAACTGGAATATACTTGACCGCTTCGCCGACTGTCCACCTCATGCCGTAACACTTCTAGAGTCAAGTAGGGACAGGATCGCCATGGTGTAATGAGTGGCTACGTATCTACCTGGGACCTGACCTTTTACTTTGTCTCCCCTATGGTGAACCCCCTGGTCTAACAACCCCGCCTGAGGCCGACTCTTCATGAAGGCTCCTCTCCTCACCAAATCAAACTGTCGCCCTCCCCGGAAGGGTGGATCCTTTGGAGGAGGCTCTGAGGCAGGCTCCCAACCATCTGACATAGCAGACTCAGAGTCTGAGGAGAGGCTGAAGGTCCTCCTCCACTGCTATCCTATCAGCTTCCACTGTGTTGTTGGGAGGATGGTGAGGAGTTTCGCCTGGTAGACAGCAGTACCCCCTCACACTGTTTTGAGCGAGGAATCTTTCCACTTCTGTGCTGCCTCTCCATTCCTGCTGGAATAAATTCTGGGCCTGCTTGCGAGGGTTCAGGTGCCTGCTCACATCCCGCACTGGCAATGGGCAGAGTACGATGTTGGCACGCACCATAGACATGCCCTCCTCTCCACAAGGTTGCAACCGCACCTCGTTGGGGCACTCTGCTTGTCGTGCCCCACCTGCAGGCACCTGCTACAAACGTCTGTTGGGCCAAGACCTGGCTTTTGTGTCCCTCTTGTCCACACTTGAAACAGGTTGCGGGGCTGTCCGAATACTTATGTGGGCCTTCGACCCCCTATCAGAGTAAGGAGGGATGTCCCTATCCAATTCGATACGGCAACTGCCTCTTTCCATTAATATGCCGGCCCAACTCGCCCGAACTATATTTGGCACATCGCATGTCAGAGACAGTTCCGTATTGGGCTTCAGAACCCCTCGCAACCATGCGCCTGGTCGACCTCAAAAGTCGGTAATAACACTGTCACCCGCCACAGAGCGATCATATGGGGTGACAGTGAGCCCCTCTACTCCCTTCAGGCAAGACACACCTTTACCACGATGCTTGCACGAGCAGCATCAGAACCTGACCTTTAGTCCTCATACGTGTTTTGTGCGGGCAAGCAAGCGCTTGCAACCATCTCTATTTCTTTAACCTGTAGTCCGTTATTCTTCACACAGTAAACTCCTGCGGTTAGAGCACGCTCGCCCCCTACTGAAACTCTACTCTAACCATGTGCTATCCGCGACCTCCGGGCATAGCAGCATTTGTGTTGCCTCGAGGCCACGGGATAAATGACAAAAAAACCTCAGTAACTAGTTTACAAAAGACAACAATAAAATAGGATGAAGTAAGAAAACACAAGCAACACAGGAACAAGGCGGCGTCGCAAACAAATGGAGCACGACCAGACCTACTTATCCACACAACACCAAGACACGCTATAAGGTTTTATACACAATTTGACAATAGATAGACAGCTATCACACAGCTTTTTTTTCCAAAAGTCCCTGACTCTCCTGGCGAAGAGCCAGGGGCGAAAAACCAAACTACCTCCAGAAAGGAGTTCTGCTCCCAGAAGGAGTAACAACGTCCCCAAGGGACAAACATTGACTTAACTGACACCGCCCGACAGTGGTCCCGTTCTAGACTGGCTGAATAGAACAGGTCCCACCTGGGAGCTCCGCCGTCGTGATCACGGACACTCCTGCGTCAGGTAAAATGCATTTGAGGCAAGTCCAAAACCTCTACTTTTGTACATCAATTGCAATATATAGTACAGCTATCACACAGTGATGTATGCCGAGCACGGTAAAACGACGAGAGCGAAACGAGCTTTTTACGTACGTAGAAACGGGCACGAAGAAACAAAGTAGAACTTAAACCTGACCGGACAAAAACATAACTCTGAACTATTTACAGAAATCTGTACATTGCGCTAGCAACCAAATTCTGTGCCTAACTATGTACAAAACCACCCCAAGCCCAAGCAATCACTAGGACTAATTGCAATTTCAATATTTACAATATTTACAAATTAACTATCACCCGTCCCGCCCGCACTGAAACAGTTGACCCCACACCCTGCCCGAACGTCGACCTTGCAAACGACGAAAGTCTGCCTCCACCTCAAAAAAGCTTAATTATCTCCGTCCTCAACCGACGCCAGGACGACGTCCCAAGGCTTCCCACTCCCTAAAACACAATATTAACACCGGTCTCTCCACAAGGGCCACTTTATGGGAGCCGAAACAAAGGTAGTATCCCGCGAACACTTGTATTTCATGGCGGGGGTGACAGCATACAAAGCGTATCCTGGCGGCCTCCGGTGTTACAAAACGTGATCGATCAGCAGAGCTGAATCCCACTCCCAGAGGAGGGCCACACTGCCAAAACACATGGGGCACACTCTCCCAGCTTGTGCATCCAGTGCGGGGGCAAATGCCATCTCCAAGACGCCACCGAAGGCGCTTGAGATTCGTTACGATGGCGTCGTGTGCGATGCGCCACAGCAGGCAAACACGTCTGCTCCCGTCGAAGACCCGAACTTGTTTTCAGTCTGTTGCACACCCCCTGTGGGCTGGGGTTTGTAGAATTTGCCCATGGTATTCCCCGCCTGTCGCAAGAGGCGACTAAAGGGGAGGATTGCACTGTATTTTGACTGTATTTGAAACCGGACTTGAACAGTAATTTTCCTGTTGACTCTATATAACTCATTCGTGTTGGTGAGTCGTTAAATCTTATCTATCTAACTAACTAACTGTTGCACACTGTAACACAATTTGAAAACATTTTGAAAAATGTTTTGAAATTGTTTTGGAAAGAATTGACAGGGCGTTTCTTTTGAGAATGTTTTACAAATGTTGCTCGTGTATACAGGACTAAACGCTAGGCTATAGTTATTCCAGTTCCTATAAGCATCGAACCCAATCAAATATGACGGCCCGAGTTCACGACTGTCGCTACTACAGCTCCAATCACTGAGAAAGTGGTAGCAAGTGCAGGAGAACGTAACGATTTTCCAGGCAAGGCCTAGCCTGGCCCAACGTAATAGGACAGCATAGCGTGTACTAAACATAAGCTTGCTTTGAACAGGATTCACCTAGGCTAGATCGGAAAGAAACTCACCATGTTTGATTTCTTCTTTTATTCCGTTCGGGTAGCCGAGTATTACCCTCCTTATCCTCCAAACAAAATAACGCCGAAATAAATACGGAACACGCAACGCAGTTAAAGAAAGTACAGTAATTCCAAATTGATTAACGTAGTACTAGTATGGCATATTGCATGGTACTATGCACATGGTATCATGCATACAGAACATAGGCTTAGTATGGGTAGGGTATGGTCCCTGGTAGGACTTTAAACTGCATCCGGTTGTGGAGCTTGTTTAAGCGTGGGGATAATGAGGTTACCCTTTACCACAACTGCCTCCGGGGCACCCTTGGGCAAGGTGCACCTGTATTTGCCCTGTGCTTTTTACGTGTTGTTGCCTTCGGGCGTGTTGTTGCCTTCGGGCGTGTTGTTGCCTTCGGGCGTGGGGTCGCCTTCGGGCGTGGGGTCGCCTTCGGGCGTGGTGTTGCCTTCGGGCAAGAATTTGCCTTCAGGCGTGGTGTTGCCTTCGGGCGTGAGGTTGCCTTCGGGCGTGGGGTCGCCTTCGGGCGTGAAGTTGCCTTCGGGCGTGGTCTTGCCTCCGGGCGTTGTTGCTTTCGGACATTTGTTGTTGCCTTCGGGTGTGTGTTGCTGCCTTCTGGCGTGTGTTGTTTTCCTGTTTGTAAATGGTCTTGTGTGCATGGTGGGTGGGCTGGGGGTGTCGTATATGTTGGCCACAGAAATCTTGTTTTGCTAGCTTGGTGTAAGGTAAGTTTGTAAATGATTGTAAGTAGTTCATGGTTGTGTTCTTGCCGGTCCGGATTTGGTTCTTCCTGTTTGATAGTGTCCGTTTCTATGCACTTAAAAAGGCTTAGTATCGTCACGACGTGATTGTTTACGTTCTTCGCATCTCTGCTGTGTTGACCCTTGCCCTCTACTGTTTCGTATTCATTACGGATCCACGCGAAGGCGTGGTTTAATTGTTATAATGAGAACAGTTTCTTCAAAAGAGTTCGATTTCTACGGCATTTTTTTTACTTTTGATAGTTGTTTTCAGTTATTTTGTCATGCAGGGACATCACTTACGGCATTGTGACCAAAAAAGAGAAGCATAACAGCTTTGTTTTTCTCATTGAGGAAACAGGTAACCATCACTTTAAGTGACAAGTGAAAGAGCTCTTTTTGGTGGCATGTCACACAACCTTTAATACAATACAATAGCCTGCCAACTTTCTAGGCAATCTCATTTCCGAGACGAAAATAACTTCATGATAATTAATGTACAAGTCATCAGCGTTGGTAAGGGGTGGAGTCAACATGAGCGACCGGTTGCTTCGCTACAGCCTACAGCAGACAAATCTTTTCACTTGTATTAACGTTATGCAGTGCAGTGCAGTGCGGCTATTACTGTATAGTTTATACTGGCTTAGCTGCTACCGTGTACATGTATACATATACAGCTAGCAAGGAACGTTGTCGTCTTGTCCAAGCCGAGTCTGAGGACAGATCGAGGTCCTCCTCTACTGTCGTTATTTCAACCTGACTGGGTGCCGTTGCTAAGGATGGCGGAGAGTCTACCTCAGGAGTTCCAGTACCCCCCCCCCCCCACACACACACACACTGCTTGGAGGCAAGGAAGTCCTGTTCCACTTCAAGTGCCGCCTCTTGTAATTCCTGAGTTGAATATTGTGGGCCTGTTTGCGAGGGATTCAGGTGCCGACCCCACATCGGCACTGACATGAGTAGAGTACGATGTGGGGCAGGTACCAAACACGTCCCTCCTCCCCACAGAGGTTGCACCGCAGGCGGAATCGGTTTTTCAAAAATTTTTTGATTCGTTTCAAAATGAAGGTTAAGGCTAGAATTAGGGTTACGAAAATGGGGTTATCTAGCAAGTTCTTTCATAATCCGGAGTGAGAATTATAAAAAGGGTCGAAAAGCAGTCATTTTGGAATTAGAGGTGTGGCCGTATTTCCAAGAAGCTGACTAATCCATTGCCCATATTTAGCCTGACTCGTCCGAAAAAAAAAAAAAAAAAAAACAAAACTTTGTAGGCCGGATTGATGGTGATAGCTCCTATGCCTAGGCTAACTATGAAGATAAACGTTAGGATAAACCGTGGCCCAAGGTTATCGTAAATCGGCAGTGAGTAATGCCTATTGTGGCCTGCGGCGGGATCATTTTCGGGTTGCAAATACGTGACAAGTTAGGAGCTACTGGTTGTTACAGTGGCCATGTGAGTAAGCAGTATTTAAGTCAAAAAGTTGTGCAGATTTTCCTCAACTTAAATTGCTGAAGTTAATTAGGTTATGGCCATGTTCATAAAATCTTATGGATTTTTACAAAGAAACAAACTTAAAGATTAGTTCAAAATTTAGTGTATAGGGCCATCAGTGTTTATGCCTTAACAGCTAGGCCTTTGCCAATTTGTTATGATTATCCTACGGATTTTCTATGTATCTCACAGACTTTTCTTAGGGGTGTAACAGGTCATTCAAAGGGGTTGTAATACCTTCAGCTACGTACGTTCCGACTAACTTTGCTATGTGATTCGATAGCAGGGCCTTTATGTACGAGTGCGGCAATTGTAAGTTGCAAGTTCATTTTCGGATTTTTTTTATGATATGCAGTTACGCCACCAAGCACCGTATTAATCTCGTGTCCAAGTCAGCAGACTGTGGTCTTTGGAGTTAATGTGGTGCAAACCAACTTAGCATTAATTACATTTCTGAAATTGTCCATATATTAGGCAAACAAAACTAGTGAAATCAGCTTGAATATTGCACCATTTGGCTTCTAGCCTTAGCAGGTACCAAAATCTAAATTTAAGCAAAAAAGAGGAGTGCCCCTCCCATTAAACCTCTCTCCCAGATCGGTCTCCAAAAGTTATGTCCCACTTTCAGCTTAGAAAAATATGATAACCCTAATTTTAGGTTAACCTTGAAGGTGGCCGGCTGACCAAACACCTTAAAAACAGAAACTATACTCCCTAACTCAAAACCCTCCTCACAAAAACCAAATGGTAAGTGACGTGTTTCCTATCCTTTGTAATTGTACAGTTAACATAACAGGTTAAGGGCAAAGGAGGGATAAGGCCCCATTAGATGTCTTCCTTGGTATGCTTTCTACATACATTTAACAGACTACACAGATACACAAACAGAAATTTATACACAACAAAAACCAATAACAAAAGCTCAGAAATCCGATGATACTTTACCATACAATTTAAACTAACAGCCTAGGATTATATCCAACATTGCAATTTTAAGGGGTTGTTTTACCCCGACTACCCCTTGTTTTAACCCCAGTTGACTATATTTGCTTTATAATTCTAAACCTGTGTGATCCATTACAGACTGCAGATGTAATTGCTTCAGTATTATCATGAGGCCAACTACGCTTGTTTCTTTGCAGCTTTTCCGAGATTAGAACCCAGGAGTATTCTTCACTAAATACTATGATACCAAGTGGGATACGTGGGTAGATGTAATGGAGGAGTGGTACATCCCAAAGTAAAGTTGAGAATGGGCAGGGAATATACTTTTAGGGCAAAACAATGCTCAGATACTGACTGGGAAGTTGTTTAGCTAAATGTACTCACAGCATGATCATGAAGTAAACATTAGTGATTGCATGCCCCATCTTAATTTGCCACTAAAAATGAGTTATTCGGTTACTGTTAAAAGGTAATTTTGAATACGGCAGGCAGCAGGTGATAGTACTGAACTCACAAATGTTGGTTGAAGGGTCATTGCATAGTTCCGATATTGGTGGAATTTTTCCGACCTCTACATCATAATTCCGCTTACTGATTTTCTCTCACCGAATTCCGATTTTTCTCAACAAATCGGAAATAAACTTCGCAAAAAAGTCCTGGGTAGGACATTAAACTGCATCCGGTTGTGGAGCTTGTTTAAGCGTGGGGATAATGAGGTTACCCTTTACCACAACTGCCTCCGGGGCACCCTTGGGCAAGGTGCACCTGTATTTGCCCTGTGCTTTTTACGTGTTGCTGCCTTCGGGCGTGTTGTTGCCTTCGGGCGTGAGGTTGCCTTTGGGCGTGGGGTTGCCTTCGGGGGTGGTGTTGCCCTCGGGCGTGTTGTGTTGCATTCGGGCGTGTTGTGTTGCCTTCGGGTGTCTGTTGCTGCTTTCTGGCGTGCATTGTTTTCCTGTTTGTGGGTGGTCTTGTTTGGTGGGTGGGCTGGGGGTGTCGTGTGTGTTGGCCACAGAGATTTTCCTTTGCTGGCTTGGTGTGGAGTATCTTTGTAGAAGATTGTAAGTGGTTCATGGTTGTGTTCTTGCAGGTCCGGATTTGGTTCTTCCTGTTTGATGGTGTCCGTTTCTGTGCACTTAAAAAGCAGTGTTGCCATCGGGCGTAATGTTGCCTTCGGGCGTTGTGTCGTAGCCTGCGGGCGTTGTGTAGTCCTCGGGCGTGTGGTAGCCTTTGGGCGTGTGGTTGACGGGTGAGACTGTTTTGGGGTCTTTGTGGTTGTTGGGCTAGGGTGTTGTTTTGGGGTTGGCTGCAGTGGCAATTTCTGAATCTCAGTGGTAAAAAAAATTCTTTTGTTCCCTGTTGCGTAGTGTGTATAGTTTGTTTGGCATTGTGTTTGATCCGACAGGGTTTTCGTTAAGATTTGGGGTTCTTTAGTTTCTCAGTGCCTGTTTCTACGTACTTAAAAAGCTCACTTCGCAAAAAATAATCACTGCTGTTCTGAGTTTTTGTTCGTTTGGCGTTCCTTATACAGTGGAAATAAACATGACGCAATGGAACGTTTCCTAGCTTGCATCATATACATGTTTCATGGGAGAAATGAGGTGTGCGATGAATGTAGTGCTAGGCTGCATAGTACATACTAATACTAACTGTAGTATAATACGTATATGTACCGTCTTGGTAGTTGGACTCGGAGAAACTAGGCTTCATTCACTAGTAGTAGTAGTATAACTTACTGAAGTCCCATACGTACGTACGTAGTTTGGACTGGAGCTGAAGTCGAGATACGCGATAATTTGATAGAATTTGCAGAAAGGAAATATTTTGAAACATCAATAGCAGCGGTGGTTCAAAAAACACTGG
>JAIZAY010000356.1:0-54706 GCA_029531755.1 Holothuria leucospilota | reverse complement strand
AACCACTTTCTCCGCTGCCAATATCACAGTTCTGCAAACTGTAAATAACCCCTTATTTCGGCATTTCTACTAAAAGTTGGTTCCATTGGTCCCTCTAAGTAAAGCCTCTGCACGTTGCAAATATTGACAGGATATTTTTCTATTGTTTTGCAGGATAGCCCTGAAACATATACAGATATTCAAAGTAAGAATCACTTCAAAATATTCATATCACAATTTTATCAACCCATAGACTCAGATTAAATTCTATCGCTTTTCTGTTGTAAAAGGTTGTGATACATTGCACTACATACTAGAATTCGTGGAAGCTATTCATATTCCTGAGATTTAAAACTATTAGAGTAACACCAAATCCCATTCAAAATAGTACGACAATAATGTTGAGATCGTTCAGCGATGATAGCAAACTAACAATTAGTAACCCACTACCAGAAGTGGCAACGTTCAGCAAAATGCGGTACCTGCACATTTTGGTATCCAGTCGTAATGATGGATCATAATTTACCAATGCATTTTTGAAACATTAATAACGTAAATGAAGCATTTGTTAAAGATACTTCATTTACTTGCTCCTGAAACACCAACAGCTTGAGTCATATGAATAAAGCTGTGTAGCTTCTACGTAACGGATTCCAGTGTCCAATGTTTAAGAAGCACCCAACCAAACTTTCATTGAACTAATGATTGAAACTGAAGTGTGCTTTTGTTTAATGAAGTGATTTCAAAGTTTTCAACCTAGTTGAGAGGCATCTCTCAAGAAATATTTGTTACCGGGTTAACTTTCGTAACCGATATTTTATAAAGAAATGAACTACAAATCATACCTCTCAGTGAAGTTACAATCCAGTGTTACAATTTTAACAGTTCCCAAATCTACTTGTTGTAAGTAGATTATTATGTTGTCCTAATTGTTCGTCTATGCCATGATTTTTTGTTGTATCTTATGAAAATAATCATAAAGAAGAATCACTTAAAGCTTTAGCTGAGGAATAATACTTTCAAAAGCAATTTTAGATAATTTGAAGACATGTATTATGACCAAAAGTCTCATTTGCGTTGTAAAAATATGTTATAACGTTCACCCTAGATTTATGTTGTATTTGTAGTCATCCAAAATAAATAAATATCCTAAAGTAACACAACCTCTGGCCTTTAATTATTTGTGGCCGTAAACATGGGAGCTAGGTAGTTTTGTATTGTTTTTAAAGTTTAGTTGATCGTAAGATATTGGTTTTGTTTGACGAATGCATGAATTTCATTTTCAAATCTCCGGCTTTTAGTATCTTTCAACATAGACTTCTCAACGGTTTTCTTTCTCCTACTGTCATTAAGTTAAAGAAAATTAACTAGACATTCGTCATGACCTTCTTATTTTACTTTCTTCGTAGGCTCTAATTATTTTTTCTACCAGCACCATGAATACCCTAAGGACTGCAAAGACGCCGTCAGTCATTGTTCAGCCTCCAACTTCAGTGGGGTATACTTAATCAAACCAATAGGTTACACTGATCCTTTTGAAGTTTTCTGCAAGAATGAAGATACATCAAAGGGTTGGACGGTAGGCTTTTATTTAAATACAGTCGTCAGACAAGCTCTACAGAAGTAAGGATTCTTACGCAAAATGAAACACATACTTAATTGTATGTTCTATTAAAAGTCCAAATATTTACTTCACAATATTCTTTCGATTTCATCTCATGAAATGGTTGCCTTTAAGAACTACCAGTTCTGATAAATCTAGTACTTGGTTGAAAGTTGCCTATACCATTTGGCCGAATTGGTTAAGCTTTGTTTTATGCAATCTTTTACTGTGTATAAAAAATGTGGTGAATTTACTTTCTTTGGCTTACATACGACAAGTTTTATACTGTATCTGAAATGTGAAAATATCCCCTTTATGTTAACAATACTACAGTTTTCACCAAACAACATAACCATAGCCAAATTACAGTATTACAAAAGGACTGATTAAAAACGAAATCTTGGAATTTTATGATATAGCAAACTGACATTAAAATTTTGAAAATATATGTAACCATTTATAATGTTTAGAAAATCTAATTTGCATTTAGTAAATGAGAAAAGGAGAACCTAGCGCTAAATGTAGATTAAAAAGTACAACGGGTTGAAAAGATAAAAACCGCATGGTGCTTATCTTCATATCTTATAAGTTTTTATTTACTCAGTTTGGGAATTGAAAGTTAGACCATTTACCGTTTTGATCTGCATTATTCCCAGGTTATTCTACGTCGGCTGGATGGTTCAGTCTTGTTCAATAGAAACTGGACTGATTCTAAGAAGGGGTTTGGATTTCTCTCAGGCGAATTCTGGATCGGTAACGATAAGCTATCATATTTAACAAACCAAGGAGTGTACGAGCTTTTTATTGACGTAGAGCTTTTGAACGGGTCATCCTTTTTCACTTCTTACAACTCTTTTCGCATCTGTGACGAATGGAGTCATTACGCTATTGTTGCAACAGGATCACATAAAGGTGACGCAGGTAAGTGATATTAAGAACTTCATGTTTTTGAATATTCGGGAAATTTAGGTTGGACTTTCATATCCTTGTGTTTTTACATCGAGTCATCTAATGTGATTTTCATTAATTTCTCTATTGGTTTAGCCCCTCCTTACAAAACCCTTCAAACCTTTAGTGCCAAGGGCTATTTGATGTAAGACCCAAGTTACTAGTTTCACGAACTTTAAAGGGGCATATTGAGTTGACACCGATAACTTAACGAGGATGTTGAAGGGTTACTACCACATGACAATGATTGTTATTAGTATAATTAGTCAGGTTTTGCATCCATTAGTTAAGCAAAAGCTAAAACTTTGAATGTTTTGGTATCCTGGCTTGTAACGGTAGTGTGCATAATTTGAAAAAGTGTCTAGTCAAGAATTTTTGAAAACCAAATTGAATTGTTTATTACTCACTTATGAAACATTTATTTGTTTGCAAGATGTGGGGATTGTTTAAGTTTGATCATTTGTCATCAGCATGTAAAGAAAATTTAACAGGTTTGGCAAAATTTGGTGAATTTCATGAACCAGCTCAATTTGCCGCTTAAAAGAACCATACACTGCTGAAAATTAAGTCTGTGTTAAACTATTGGATCTATAGCGTTCTGTCGTGTCTGTTAATCGTATCAATTAGTCTATGTCCGATGTATCCGAACAGTGAGATTTATTGCTTTCCTCGACAACACAAAGCAAATAAGTACTGTGGAAGATCTTTAAGTCCACGAATATGAAAAGTGATAGAATTAAGAAAATGTGAGAAGACTAACACATTAGATCATATATATTTTTTGCTGCAATCAAGTCCCATTGGGTCCCAATTGGGTTTTACTTGGAAAGCTTGGGCTTAATTGGGCTTGGTCTGAGGTTGCTGTTTACCTCGGGTCCCAACTGGGGCCCAACTTGGCTCCAGAGAGAGATGAGAGGGACTCTGTTAACTTATTTGGGCCAAGTTGGGACCCAGGTGGGATTAATTGGGCAAAGTTAGCCAAATTAGGGCCAGATGAAATCCGTGTGACAAAACAGATTGGGCCAATTGGTAGCCGAATTTGGCCCCAGTTAGGACCCAATACAGTGTTCTGTTGGGGAAGGGTAATGGTGTTTATTTTGGACCTTTTGTTCTTTCTTGTGAAGCTCCTTACATTTAGCCTTCTGTTTTTGTTCAGATCAATCAGTCACTTATTGTCCATTGAATATGATCTATGGAACCTGCACCTGTCAATCAACCTGCAGTAATCCCAATCTTGCGAATAGCTGTATTAGTAGTTGTGAAGAAACGGAAAGCTGTATTTGTGTAGATGGGTTCCTAAAGAAAGGAGACGAGTGTGTACCTCCGAATGCTTGTGGATGTTTTGCAACAGAAGTAAACGGAGTAATACCGGTAAGTTATTAGACTACAAGGCAGAAATTCCCATTCCTCTTATCGGAAGAGAAGAACGGACTGCATTATAAAGTTATGATTTTCCGTGTAACCTGTTATGTGCTGAAAAGCATACTTGTACTAAGAAGAAGTGGAAGAGACACTTCGGCATCATCGGGCTATGTACAATTAGAGCTCTAAACGCTAACAGCTTCCTGTAAGAGGTTAATTTTCTGCCCTTTGATACTTTTTAGACTAAACAGCATGCATCGCTTTTATCCATAGAGTGGCGAGTCTTATGTATCCAATGACTGCTCCGTGAGGTTTTCTTGTCAGGATGATCTTCTTAACCGTGATTCCAACTATACATGCAGTACTAACGCTCAGTGCTTAGTGAAAGACGGTGAAGGACAGTGTCACTGCAGTGAAGGGTATCAAGGTGACGGTGAAACATGTAGCCCATTGTACACAGATTGCTACGATGCATATCAAGCAGGACATACGGAAGATGGCGTCTATACTATTCTCCCATCCGGATGGCCAGGATCGCCATTCAACGTGTCATGCGTGATGAGCACACACGGTGGAGGGTGGACGGTAAGTTTCTTACTTCAATTAAATATAACTGAAAGATACCATCTTAAGGGAGGAAAATCTAGACGAAAACATCATACTTCAGAGTTGTTCACAACGTTCCTCCAATACAAGGACATATTCGTAAAATATTAGTACAAGCAACTATTGGAAATTAACTTCTAAATGAATTCGTCAAATGGTAACATAGTAAAGGCAGAGATACTTTTGAGAATCTTATTATACATTGTTTTACAGTCACATGCCAAGATGATTCCACAGAACTGACAGTCGTGAGACTAGTTGGCAATGAATAGGGACAGTTTGGCAAAGAATTGGGATGATATGTCCTTCAATACCACTTTATTTTATGGACTTTCTCAAGGTTGGCTGGTAGTGGCTATATTATGACACAGGGTTTTCTTCAAAAGTACACATTTGTCAAAAATATTATTCTACAAATCAGATTTTATGGAAAATTTACACTCTCCTTGATGTGATTTTTGTCAAATTCAAGCCCCCCAGAACGTTAAAAATGATAAAAGAAAGGTAAGCAATAAATCAAAATAGCTTGACAGCTGAGCGACAGCTGTTAGACAGCTATTAAACTTACTCCCTGCCGTCAAGAGAGTTAGCACCACGGAATTCTGTGGTTAGCAACTACTTGGTAAATAAAATGGAATAATTGTATAAAACGATCTGTAAGGCCAATACAACTCAGTCAAGTGAGGGAGTGGGTGCAGCTAGGGAAAACCTCGTTTATGAGCTCTGCTTTATGACTAGATAGATTTTAGGATGACGGGTATTTTATGGGATTGTAAGACTGTGTCTTCTTTGGTATCAACTTCTCATGCAGGTTTACTACATGCTTTTCTAGGTGAACAGCATTTAATCGTTATGAGTAATAACTAATTCTAAGATTTTGTATTAAAGGAGTACTAAAATAAACGACAAGTATGGAAAAGGTTTCTGTTTTCCTAACAAGAGTAAAAGAACAAGATCCAATATCAAAATGGATTTTCAAATCTTATGTTTAGTCATCATTTTCATGAAATATGTCTGTTTCCTTTGGGACTCGTGCCGAGAATACCCGAGGCAGTGCCAATTTTGCCAATAACCTCCGACTGTTTGTCGAGCATGCAGCAAGTGGTCGGTCCGTGCATCCTGACTTCCTGTCGCAAGTGCGACAAGGAGTCTGCCCTTGTCTAGAATAATGTCATTTTTGCCAATAATCTCCGACTACTTGTTGCATGTGCGACAAGGAGCTAGTTCGTTTCCCACGGAATAGTTTATGAGGATGTCGTATAGGGCTGTTATTTTGTCAAAATTTGGCAAGAAGTTATGCAAAAAGAGCTGTTCTGATAGAAGTCGAAAATCCATTTTGAAAATAGAACTTGTTAAAGGGTCCATTCCTATTTTATTGTCGAATTATGTAAAGTAAACAACGGTTTCTCTTCTAACCACAAAACTTTAAAAATAGAAGTGTTTCTCATATATCTCCTGTTCAAAGTTTGCACAGTACTGGTATCAGTTGTAAAACAATTTCGTCAAAGGTACATAATGCAGTGTTCAAAACTAGATTGAATTAACTAGATATTGAATGGGTAAGGGTTAAAGATCCGACAAGATTTGAAATTTTGCCTTTTTATGTTTGGAGTTAACTTTTATTAAAACGTTAGTAAACTCGATTGATTGTTGTTTTCTTTATCTGCAGTCAAGGGGAGGATAGAACGCTAGTTGTAAAATAAAAGTCTATATTTACAGCAGACACAAGAAGAATAGTTCTTTACCTACATAGCGGTACCTGAAGAGATTGTGATTCCCTTTTCTTTTGAAATTGTAGGTATTCCAGCGTCGCACTAACGATGGTACGAACTTTTATCGAAACTGGGACAACTACCGGTATGGTTTTGGGTCATTCAATGGGGATTTTTGGCTCGGAAGTGAACATCTACACTATTTGACAAGCCAAAAGACTTACAAACTGAGAATAGATATTGTTGACTCTGGAGGATCACCAAAATACGATGAATATGCATCTTTCAGGGTCAGTAATAACGACGCTAAATTTCGGATAATGGATATTGGAAGTCAAAGCGGAACGGGAGGTTTGTATGGCATTCTATGTTTAAAGATTAATTGCATATTGCTTTAAACATCTGATTTTATATGCCGCTAAACTGATAAAATTTTACACTTAAATTAGGATTCCCAGAAGTTTTCTATACAGCTAATCCAGATGACTAAAGGCTGAACTAAAAAGAAAGCAAAATCAATTCTAATTGAAACGCTTTCTGGGGCTTTCCTACTATTAACGACATGTTCGTCACGATGTTCGTTCCATTGAAGGAACAAACTTATAAGGGAAATCTTCCCCACTTGAAACTGTCGTATTCTACCTTGTCTTTTAAGTAATCCCTAAAAAAGACGGTCGTTTTATTAAAAGTTGTAATATCATTTCTGTCCTCGGAAGCGATGCTTTACAAAATGTTTTCAAAGCTAAACGGAACACAGGGTCTAAAAATTCAACTATAAATCGCTTCGATAACAACTCAGAAAATTCAGGTCAATCGTTGCTTTGCTAATTTGTTTACACTTAGGAGAATCACATGGATGTAAAAATTATATTACACACCTTTCGTTTCCAAACGCGACCAACATATCAGTTACCACTCCTAAAGACATTCAGAAAAGGAAACTTCTTCCAATAAGTAGCTTACCAATCTGAAAAACTGGAAGACATGTAGCACCAGCCTCTGAAGACAAAAATGCTCATTAACAAACGTGCTTTAAAACCATCCTTGAAAACTGTTATTTGCCCTTCCTTTGTTGAAAAGATTTCTTTTGAACGTGTCCAACGTTTGCAGTAATTAAATCCACACATTTGAATGTGGCTTTGACGGAAATTGAACTACGTTTTAAAACTTTTCCTCAGTTTGTTTGTCACGTCATTTCTTTTTATAGACGGACCTCTGTTAAGTCGCTTATGTCTTTTCCCGTGAAAGTTCGTAACAATGTAGGATATTTTAAACTGATCAACTATAAAACCAACATTTCATTACACTTAAGTCGCTTTTGTACACGTTTACCAGCACACGCTCCATGCATGATATGAAGGTGCTAAAATACAAATAAAGCACTTGTCTTAATGCTTTCGTATTGAAAACTTAACAGATTGAAAATATTATTTGATAAAGTATATGGTAAAACATTACTTTGATTATTTCAAATGTAGATGATCCCCACCTCCATTTCGTAGAGGTATTAATAACTATTCCTTGATCTCTTTAACACAGGAAATGGTATGCGATATACGAGCGGACGTTCCTTCAGTACTTATGACCAGGACAACGTTGGATGTGCAAACTTTAACTGTGCAGAGAAACATCGAGGCGCTTGGTGGTACACAAATGATTGGTGTTCTTATTGTTGGACATGTGCTACTTGCTGCAACGACTTCCAGTACAGTAGCAGCTGTAGGACTCAGTGCAGCTATTCTAACCTTAATGGTGACTTCAGTAGAGGGCATGCTGAGACCGTCTTTTGGAATGATAATTATTATGGTTACTGCAATCTTCAATCAACTGAAATGAAAATTCGCCCTACTTAAAAGACCTACTTTTTTAATAAAAATGAAGGTTGTTCATGAAAGTTATTTCTTGACAATCAGTCTCGTTTTCAATTTTAATTATGTACAGTCTTTCTCCATGTACCTTAGCACGAAAAGAGTGAAATAAACTATTCAATATTTCCAAAATTGTATTACTTCTTTAATGATCATTGATAATAATTTCGTGATTTGGAGACTAATTTTTGAGCAAGCTTAAAAAAAGGGACCTATTTTATAGCACTACGGCTATTTTAGCAATTCGAGGTAGAAGCAAATATAAAAGTGGATTTAATTTGATGGACAGAAAAACTGAATAAGCACCAGTCAGGGAATTATGGAGCATAGTGCAATCAAAATGTGTTTGTTTGACATGTGGCAAAAAGGAATGAGAATTCGTATCATATTGACTTATATAAGGCGAACATGTGACGTCATGCAATACCTTTCCTCCATGTTGGTGGTATATTTCGTTAACATTGACCAGTTGGCTACTAGACTGTGTAAATTGGACAGTGTGTATCGTGAGTATGGCGGAAAACTGAAAAACATGCGGCACGCCTTCTATTGTTAGTTTCAAAGTGCCATGTCAACATACGCCGTCGCCTATTCCGGTTTTTCACGTACAGGAAATACTACTTTACTGTCTTTTAAGTTTGTTTACTTCCTTGTAAATTCGTTTCTTAGCTTACGATCAGCACAAAAATTGTGTACAACTATACGAGACTCCCAAAAATGTTAATTTTTGATAGATGTAAGGGAAATGAGAGAGTCCAAGAAAGGGTAAAAGAGATAATCTTTTTTGCATTGAAACTGATTACTCTCCAGTAACTCGATTTAACCTGCCTTGAATCGTCCTTACGGAATGGGAAAGTTCTCATTAGTTACAGCCAGATGGTTATTTCAATGGCATATCAATCTGTAACAGAAAATGGGATTAAAGTTCAAGGATATCATGGTAAAGGTCTACCTAGCAAGTTAATGCAGTTCAGATCTGCTTACAAAAATTCGCACACTCCATCACCAAGTTCTTTAATCCTTCTATCTCCCAGCTTTTTGGAGAAATTGATAGGATTTAATCATCATGTTTGGTAAATATTTTGAGAGATTTAGGAAAGGTATTACCATCTATTATGTTATTCCGTTCTGCTTGCATATAATCTTTGCAAGCTGGGACGTTATGCAAAATGGCCGAGTTGCAAATACTTTGTACTTTTCCAACAAATATTGGAACAAGATAGTAGTTAAACAAAAATTATTGCACCGAAATGCTGTTTTTCATCACAATAAGATAAGTTATTCTCTTCAGACGGGTTGTCTTAACGTATAGAGTCACGAATTTTTTGTTGTACGTATACTTTGGTCTATTTAACCATTTACCGGCAAATGCTGATTCTCCGATTGTCTAACAGATGATTACACAAGGATGGGAAAGCCCATTGGTTTTGTTAATGGAATTTAGGTACATGAGATCTGAATTACAGATTCCTTTTACTAGTCATTCATATAGGTCCAGTTAACTTTCTTTCTACTGTTTCAAAAAAGACTTCATAAACATCAAAAACATAATTTCCGGTTCTTTGTAGCCTTGTATATTTAGCAAGTCAGTAAATACAGTCTGTACACCAAAATGTATCCAAAACGGACATAGAAAATAAGTGCTTAGAGAATAAAATTTCTTGCATAGAAGTGTATCTTAAGATATTGCGCTCGGTATTGCTAAAATTGAAACCTATGCAGGTAGTTACTTGCTTTAAGTCCATAAACATTACATGAGATATGCACCTTCATCCACACATTGAAAATCGGTAACACAAAATGCATTGTGATTGCCTTTGAAAATATTTTTAAGTAAGTGCACTTTCCGGAGTTTCAAATTGACAGTTCGGTTAGCACGTGCTCTTTAAGAAAAACCCTGCCCTCTAACTACCACAGCAGGCAAAAATTGAAACAACCCCCAAAAGGAGATACAATCCTGACTAAAAGCAAGTGTTAAAAAGAATTTATCAGAGAGCCTTAATATGGAAGCAAGAATTTGCTTGAATGGCCTCATCAGAATGTAATCCTTACGAGCGAATGAAACCAGGGCAAGGAAAGCCCGTTGTTTCAACTGGTCTGCACAAGGGTGTCATGCTAGGAGTGTAAATATCTTCGTCAGCTCTGCAAGTGATTTTGATGGGCTACCAGGACAGTTGGGAGGGAGGCCAGCTACAAGGTCTATCAACAATACCCTTGCATGAACTCTCATATCTGCAAGGCATTCACCACTTAACCTCAATTGACTCAAGTGACCTTTAACTTCTAATAAAAAATACTTGCCTAATAGTACGCAGTACCCCACATCCATGTGCTAATCATAAGCTCCATCAATTTTACCCTTCTTGAGATATCCTGTTTGCAAGAAGTTTACACGGTTTTCATCATTTGACCTTCAATGACCTCAGATAAACTGTGTCCTTTAAAAAAAAAAAGGCTTTATCTACTGACTAAAACGCATCCACGTGCCATTCCTACAAAGAGTTTATTGTTTCTATCTCTACATATCAAATTTACAGTTATCAGACTGTGACTTGGAGGCCTCTGGTGGCCTCTTACCTTTTCTAAACGCAATAGGGCTCTTCTTAAAATTAAAAACCCGCTATACTTTGTACAAAAAAAATATCCATCATTTCTACCTTGTGATATTTTGTCTACATGCAATTTTGAAGGTCTGTGTAGTTTCACCTCCTCTGACTTTCCATAGCCTTTGACCTCTGTCATAAACAAAACGATTCGTCATCTGGCTGCATTGCCAAATACATTCATGACTACATGCCAAATATGAATGTACTCAAGTCTTCATACACTGGGATATTGTGCGTATAAGGTTTTCAACTTTTGACATCTGGTGACCTCACAAGGTCTCTGACTGCCACCACAAACAACAGGGTTTTTCTCTCAATATGATTGATCCAATAAACCAAGTATGAAAAGTGTCAATTATTTCTACAGTAAGTTTCAAAGCTTTAAACTTTAGTCTCTAGTGGTCTCAGATAACTTTTAACTTCTACTCAAATTTTCGGCGTCCTTTATCTGACTACAACGCATTCACATACTAAGTAAGAAAAGTATCCTTGCTTTCCACTTTTAGATATCGTGTTTGAACGGTTTTTGTTTTTCACATCTGATGACTTTACATGACGTTTGACCTCCAAAAGCAAGAGAATTATTTCTCTTCTTAAAATAAATTCAAACAACAAGTATATAAAGTATCCAGCATTCCTACCTAGAGGTATCGTGTTTTATAAACAATTTTCAAGTTTTTCGTAATTTAACTAGTACAAACCAGCATTAGGTTGCCTTAAGCATGATAATCTCCATTTCTGTGCTGTTGCCATACTGCTAGAATTTAATAGGACATTTCAGACGAAATCAACCTACAAAAAGACCTTTTCCGGGGTGAACCCTATCTCTCAACTTGCAACGGTCAATCCCTATGTAAACAAGCTAGCTCTGATGACCACAGACTCTGTAAAGGGTTTCAGCAATAAATTTGTGAAGGGTTGTAATTCAGTGCTGGAATTTATCACTTGCATTTATGTCTCACTGCAATATAACAACAAACCCCCTTTTCATTGATCTCAAGACAGCTGCACAGGAAGTTCATTGACAAACTGTGGATTAATAGTGGTCAACTAGCGATTGCTAAAATTTGATGTTCTTTTCCATCGTCATGTCCCCTCTAGAGCTTATGCATGGACGTCACGAGACTTCAGTTTGGAGGAAAACAATGAACTTGTAGTAGACACGCGGGTATACGAATGGTTGACAAATCAGCATTCAAGTCATTGTGACGCTGCCATTTTGACCTAAGTTTCAAGGTCATCTTTACCGAAATGTGAGTGAAATTCGACAACTTTTCCCCAAATTATCTCCCAAGTAGACGACATATGGCGTTTTTATTTGCCCATGAGAATGTTGATAGGGATCTTATAAGTTGAAAGCTTGGTCTCTCCTGCTTAACTGCATTTTAGACAAGCCCCCGTCAAAAATGGCCCAGAAAAATCATAAATAAGGTAGACGACAGGGTTAGAGTCTTAAGACCAGCTTGTTTCTGTCAATCACCGAAGACAGTCACTGTGATGATAAGAAAACTAGAAAATGTGGTTACGAAAATCGTAACCACTTACTGTCCATGATTGTTTCTGTGCTGGTATTTTGAAACGTCCTCAGTGGTTATGCTAGCTTTAGAATATCGCCCTTTCAATTTTCAGTGTTGGCACAGTGAAGATGTGAGAAAGCTCGACCAAATCCGTCAGACAATAGGCCTATATGTACTTGAAGATAATTAAATCCTCTTCATGCACCGAAATTTGAGTGACAGATCACTTTGCATTTACTGCTTAACTTTGAGAAGCACAAATTTTTGGCTTTGCATGCAGGAGATGGTAGGCCTACTCTCCAGGTCTTGTGGGAAGTATTCAAAAATATTTCATGTCTAAACTAATCGTCCCCTGTTGAGACATTTTTACCACGTACACGTGCACACAGTATACTTCATCCGTTCTTAGTAACGAGGGACCGCCTATGCACTGAGTACTGTAGGCCTAATAGCCCAGTGGACGCGAAGCAGCTAGGCGCTATATGTTAGTGTACTGTAGAGAGCAGCCAATGAGCCTAGCTGCACTTCTCCGCAGATAACATCACAATGGACTTATTGTAGGCTGCAAGCTTCATTTCTTGCTTCAAAATGCTTCAAGAAATCTCACTTTTCGTGATTGAACTTGCCTACATACTCTAAGGAATATCGACCAATCAGCAAACGCGACAGCATTAATAGCCGTACAGTGTGTGTTTTACGACATAAGAAGCGTGCGTAGAGTAGACCTACTGTGCGAAATACGACAGTACGACCACGTGCCGCAATATACTGTACTACTGTTTAGGTAGTTCGACTTACTCAAGCCATTCTTAACAAAACAATAAAATACAAAACTGCTAAAATAAAAACCAATCATGCTCAGCCCCATTCCAACCAAAAGTGACCAAGAAGTCTCGTTCCCATCTACATGATTCACTCTACATAATGAGCTCAATGATAGAACAAAGCACTCAATTAGAATCAAGAAACATTGAACGAAAGAACTGCTTCTCGAAAAAGAGAAGCGTGCCTAGGGTACTGTCCATGACGTCATGGACAGTACAATTAGGCATTGCTGATTAACCAATCGCTTTCCTGAAATTTTCTGTGGAGCAGGGCACGGAGATCTTAAGGCACAGTTCTGATTGCATTCATTTTTGAATTGGCATGGCAAATTGTTAATGGAAGTAGGCAAGAAACTTGAGTAGCCGGCCGGCTGACTAAGCAAACAAATCAATTAACACGCCCGAAAGTTAGGTTACCCATGCTTTGAAATCAAACTTCGGGAAAGATGTAACAGTTCCCAAACGCAATATGTGCTGTAAAGATCCATTCATTGAGATCCATAATTATCCTCAATTCTGAATTTACCATCATCATTAGGAACTCAGTATTAAAATCTACACCCACAGAAGTCCAGGAAGTGATTTTAGATTTATATCAGCTTTCCCACAAACAGTTAGCAGCCCTCAAAGTTGTATCCCTAGAATGTCGACGTTGTTGACACCGCAAAGGTGGGCGTGGCACCTGAACTTTATACAGCAGTAATTCGAAAAGTACCTGGTCGAGAACACTTAAATTTAGGATTTCCTCAAAAGTCATAAATTGCTACAACTGAGTCAAAAGTTAGCCAAATCTTAGATGTGGCCCTCTAAAATGTTCAGCAAATTTGTTGATTTCATATGAAATGACCCTGATCCTACCTTAATAACCATGAGTATTATTTGACACAGTGCTGACAGTAAGTCTGAGGATTTGAGTGGTGTATTTGGGGTGTGGTGGTGGTTCGAATAGGGGGATCTCGATAAGTTGTGACGCAAGAAGTCAACATTTTCCCAACAGGTGCTGGAAATTCCCGCACATGACTTTAAAACTTGCCTCAATGTTGATACAAATTCGGGAATCGCGCAATCTCGCTGCCTTATGCAACCAATGCTTTGACCCTTTTTTCAAGAATAACACTCAGAGCGGCATTGGCTGCTTCTGTGAGTGGTAAGTTGGAGTATGTACCATTGGTCCGGTGCTTCAAACGGGGACCGCAGTTTTCCCCTAAAAACTTTCAGTAAGGGGAAATATGTGACATATGTTCTCTTTTGAAATTTTTGAACAGTTCCATGAAATTATTTGCAATTCATTTTAATGCATTGCATGTATTTGCCATTACTCATTCTTCCCTGATCTGGCAGGTATACCCTAGGCAATTAGGTTAAAGATACCTTTCTTTTCCTTTAACGTGTTTCGAAACGGATACCATCGAAAACAAAACCAAACAAAACCCGTCGGATGACAAACAATACCGAAAATTATCCACGCGCTGCTAAGAAAACGAAAGAGTCTTTACTACCACTAATAAACCCCCACACCAAACCCAACACCCGAGCCTCCCAACAACCTCAAACCAGAACCACCCCAAATCGCAGCCCGAAGGCAACAACACACGCTCAAAGGCAACAGCATACCCCGAAGCCAAAAAAACACGTCCGAAGTCAACAACACCCGCCCGGAGGCAACATCACGCCCGGAAGGCAACAACACGCCAAAAGGCAACAACACGCCGGAAGGGCAACAAAGACGCCCGTAGGGCAACACAACGCCCAAAGGCAAACGCACACCCGAAGGCAACAACACGCCCGAAGGCAACAGCGCGCAAAAAGCACTGGGGGTAAATACAGATGCACCTTGCTCAAGGGTGCCCTGGAGGCAGTTGCGGCAAAGGGTAACCTTATGTCCGTACTATGTTTGCCTGCTGATTTCTTTTACACAACTGTTTCTTCTGATGAGGTAAGAAGTCACTAGTTCCATCCAGGCCAAGTAACCTACACCTCAATGTGTCATACATGGGTGACTTTCAGCAATGCAAGCTCTCACCAGTCAAGGTAAGGTTCATGCCTGCCAAAGTAGAGTTTCACAGTTTATTTGACAAGAAGATAAGTTGTGGTTGTGATTTTCTCATCCTGGCTAATGGACATTTCCTCTCATAGGCAACTCGTGGGCTGCAAAATAATTACCCTGCAAGCGACATCTTGACAACTTACACTACCGTGTAGTGAGTACGTTCCGACCTAGACCCTAGCCTAGGCTCACTTGTAGGCAAGTATGCCTAGTTAGATGATATTTTAGTCTAGCAAGCAATATGCACGACACCCAAGTTGACGAGACTGAAGCTTCGATGGAACAATATGATTTGATGTGTAGGGCATAGCCAACATGTTCGGCAAAAGAATGATCACTTTCATCGTAGTTTGAAAACTGCCCACACGCCAGTCTAAGAAGCTGGAATACAAAAACATGACAGCAAACAAGTTGGAATCACGATGTACGTTTAGTCTGGTGATGGAATCATAAAAGCGCGTTGAAGAGGGACTGGGAGGCCATTTCCCTAGTCGCGTAGGGAATTTACCAACTTTGAACGAAGTATACCACACGGCTCAAAATAATATTTTAATGACGATGGCTCTTTTCAGATCAATATCGTCCTGGAAATTTTTATGAGGTCTATAAGAGACGAGGAGGGCTTTTTTGAGATTTCCGAGAAAAGAGTTGTACAGGATCTAAGTTGTAACACCTTATAGTTCAGGTCGGCCTTTAAACCCAGTGAGATATCTCTCCATCTACAATAAACAAAGTCGCAACCAGACTACAGAAACTTGTCTGTGGGCATCGGTCTACACTCCGAGCACTACATTTCCGGCCTGCACAGTGCACACTTGTCTGCACACGGGTGTCAGGTTGTGTGAATTAACTATAGTACCCTAAGTCGCGGGGTGTATGTACAACACTCTCACAAACAGCAGCTTAAAGTTACCCGTAACGTCCGTAAGGTACTATGTATGAGAGCGGTATGCACCAGAGCGGTAGTGCGGTGGCCTAAGTAAAAGTGTGACGGCATATTTTAAACTGACCATGAGCCGTGCCGTGCGCCGTGCGGCCGTGGCGGTGGCGAGCTACATGGCCGTGCAATACTAATTTCGCTAATTTCGTACCAACGTTATAACTGCATGGTGTTCAACATGAAATCATAATTTTCGATCGCGAGAAAAGCTGAACACAAGTTTTCAAAATGAATAGGATCCATGGAACTTCAATGAATATATTTTGCTAAAAGAAACCATCAACAGATTCTGACACATCGCAAGGCTTCGATTTTGGTAAAACATATATATATATATATATATATATATATATATATATATATATATATATATATATATATATATATATGTTTTTTATATATGTGTATTATATATATATATATATATATATGTGTGTGTGTGTGTGTGTGTGTGTGTTTTTTCTTTGTACTCCGAAATTTTTTTCAAGTGACGATTTTGTAACTTTGACTGGCGAATTGCCCACCGCCCCCTCGTATTTTGAACGCTGGTGTAACCATGTTTCTGACATATTCCATGCGGCCGCTTAAATTCAAGGTAACAAAAATGTTCTCCACTGACGGGTCACGCGTCATACTGAAATTGGTTTGATCCCGTAAACTTGCTAAGTCATTGAGGAGGAAAAGTATTTTTGAACCTGTTCAAGTCTTGTGAATACAAGTTTCTGAGCCTTACTTTTCCCATGAAGTATACCAAAAAGACAGTCCGAACTATTCTATAATTATTTCAATTATTTTCTCCTGATTTGCTGGCTGTATAGCCTTGGTCTCTATTTACATAACAACGCCCGATCCGATGATCGTTAACGGTAGAAGAAATAAAAAAATTCTCTAAATTGGTTTTCACGTAATCAGTGGGCTATACTGGAAAAGTTCGCCAGTCAGTCAAATGTAAACGAAACAGTTTAGAGGGGCAAAGATCAAACAACATGAGGGTAGCCTACTTCTTATTGCAATTGGGTGTAGGCGCAGGTTCACTCCGTAGTGTCAGTGTAAAGACCAATTTGTGGAAACAACAAACGTTCATTTTCCTGTGCAATACACAAGCTAATACCAGGGCTGGAGGACTCGAGTCCGGACTCGATGTCGAGCTTGGACTTAAGTCCGCTTTTTTGGACTCGGACTTGGACTTGGACTCGGGCTCTCTGGACTTGGACTTGGGCTCTCTGAACTTGGACTCGGGCTCTCTGGACTCGGACTTAGACTTGGACTTGAAGTCGAGTCCATCAAGTCCAGCATTTTATTCATCACATATGTTTTAATTTCATAATTCTCCCAAAAGCAACCTCACTCATCATGTACTAGGGCCTTATTTTCTTTAACATACTAGGCCTACTGTAATAATGACAGTAGGCCTACTGTACTGTAGGTATGAGAGTAAGAGGAGCCTGATACCTGAACCATGAACAGATTTGTTTTAGGAAGATTTCTCTGTTCCTTATCAGCATCTAAGTTCACAACCAATGTAATTTGGTTTGTGATAGGGCATTGAAGGGTATTAGGAAGCAACTGCATGCATGTGCATACAACACTATGATAATGCTTTAGCAAGCTCAGCAAGTGGGATTCATGCTGACTCTATAACGTGTGTCCGTCTGTGTGTGATAATGAGGTGGGAGGGGTGAGGTTGCTGGTAACTATAAACATTTCTTGTGATTTTTTTGTTGGGGGGACCAACACGTTAGATTAGATGGATTGGCAAATGCGTGATTGAATCTAATTGCAGGGCCTATTACAGTGGGCTCCTCTTGAACAGGCTACATTTTACATTGTATTGCCTCGGTTAGACCTGTTAAAGAGTATCTTGAGCTTCAGTGTTTATGGCACTGGTGTGTACATGTAATTTAATCCCCTTTAAACCTAGCACTGTGGAGTAGGCTATATATTTAGCCTACTCCTGGCCAAATTGGAAATGGAAATCTAAACCAGTAATTTCCACTTTCATATAATTTATTTTGGATACTGTAACCAATTGCTCACTTAGATTCGTATGGGAGGGATGCATGGGCTAAGTGGTCAAAGAAGTTTTGTCATATTATATTACTATACTGCAGGGTTCTTTATGCTGCATGCTAATGCTGCTTAACATGTAGGCCTACCCTATAGTTATACAGATTTTGTACCTAGCCTACTGTACCCTTTGCCTACAGGCTGGCCTATTAATTACTGTACTTAACTTGTTTTACAATTTTGGACTTGGACTTGGGCTCCTTGGACTTAGACTTGGGCTCGGACTTGAACTTATGGACTTGTACTTGGACTCGAGCTTGGTGGACTCGACTACAGCCCAGGCTAATACACTAAAAGCAGTAATCTAAGGTACACTTATACCGTCTTTTCAACTTTTAAAATTCTTATCAAAAGACTGTATGTCCAGTCATGCGCATAGTCCCTTTTAGTCCAGGGGTAAAATTTGAGAGTAACGACATTGAGTTCGGATGCTATCCTTCATTTCTTATTTGGTAATGAAATTGGCCGTCTTTGAATACTTTCGAGAGTTAATTTAGTATTCAAGAACGTATGAAACATTACCATCCCCCTAATTGCCTTCGATGGCAAACAACGTCTTTCCTCAGAGAATGGCGTATCAATCACACTTAACGTCCTTTCAAACATTATGAGTACTGATATGACATGATGCAAGTTGGTCTATCCTCCCAACAATTCACACTCAACATCACACACACCTGATATAACTATTCGAAAATCCGACTTTTAATTGAAAAACATTGCCTCAATTTCCATAACAAAAATGTGCCTGTCAGGGGGAAACGTCTGAATTATGAATGCTTTGTAATCTGCAGGAGAACACTGTTTTCCTTCATAAATGTTACTCTAGTCTTTTCAAAACTACTTGAAGGCAGAAATGTCATCCTTTTTGATTCCTTGCCGTAGGCAGGCAAGGAATCTATGCGACGGTGATGTCGTGTGTGTGTGTGTGTATGTGTGTGTGTGGGTGTATATGTGGGTGTGTATATGTGTGTATGTGTGTTTGTGACGCCGCTTGTAATCGCGATATCTCAAGATAGGATTGACCGACACTTTTCATATTTGGTATATAGATTTGTCATGTTAAGAGAAAGAACCCTATTGTTTGTGGTAGAGGTCGAAGGTCATCTGAGGTCACCATAGGTTAAACTGCGAAAACCTCATAAATGGCTTGTAATCGCGCTATCTCGAGATAGCGATGACCGACACTTTTCATATTTGGTATATAGATCTGTCATGTTGAGAGGAAGAACCCTATTGTTTTTGGTGAAGGTCAAAGGTCATTTGAGGTCACCAGAGGTAAAAAGCCGAAAAGCTCGTAATCGCGATATCTCAAGATAGGAATGATGGACACTTTTCATATTTGATATATAGGTTTGTCATCTTGAGAGAAAGAATGTTCTTGTTTTTGGTGCAGGTCAAAGGTCATTTGAGGTCACCAGAGGTCAAAGACCAAAAACCTTGAAATCATGATATTTTAAGATAAGAGTGGCCTGTATGGATTTGTCATGTTGAAAGGAAGAACCGTATAGTTTTTGGTAGAGGTCAAAGGTCACCTGAGGTCACCAGAGGTCAAAAACCAAAAAACCTTGTAATCGCCATATCTCGAGGTAGGGATGACCGACACTTTTCATATTTGGTATGTAGATTTGTCATGATGAGAGGAAGAGGGCTATTGTTTTTGGTGAAGGTCAAAGGTCAATTGGGGTCACCGGAGTTAAAAAGCCGAAAAGCTCCTTAATCACGATATCTCAAGATAGGAATGACAGACACTTTTCATATTTGGTATATAGACTTGTCATGTTGAGAGGAAGAATCTTATTGTTTTTGGTGGAGGTCAAAGGTCATTTGAGGTCACTAGAGGTCAAAGACCGAAAACCTTGAACTCGCCATATGTCAAGATGGGAATGGCCTATATAGATTTGTCATGTTGAGAGGAAGAATCCTATTGTTTTCGGTATGAGGTCAAAGGTCATCTGAGGTCACCAGAGGTTAAACTGCGAAAACCTCGTAAATGGCTTGTAAACACAATATCTCCAGATAGCAATGACCGACACTTTTCTTATTTGGTACATAGATTTGTCATGTTGACAGGAAGAAGTCTTTTGTTTTTGGTGAAGGTCAAAGGTCATTTGAGGTCACTGGAGATAAAAAGCTGAAAAGTTCATAATCACGATATCTTAAGGTAGGAATGACCGACACTTTTCATATTTCGTATATAGATTTTTCATGATGTAAGGAATAACCCTATTGTTTTTGGTGGAGGTCAAAGGTCATCTGGGTTACCAAAGGTCAAAAAGCAAAATTTCCCAAGAATTCCCAAGATTGTAATCTGGCATCACTGGGGTCAAAAAGCAACATTTCCCAAGAATTCCCAAGATTGTTATATGGGGTCACCAGAGATCAAAAAGCAAAATTTCCCAAAAATTCCCAAGATTGTTATATGGGGTCACCAGAGGTCAAAAAGCAAAATATCCCAAGAATTCCCAAGATTGTAATCTGGCGTCACTGGGGTCAAAAATCAACATTTCCCAAGAATTCCCAAGATCATCATCTGGAGTTATCAGAGGCCAAAAAGCAAAAGCAAAATTTTCCCAAGAATTCCCAAGATTGTTATATGGGGTCACCAGAGGTCAAAAGCAAAATATCCCAAGAATTCCCAAGATCATGATATGGGGTCACCAGAGGTCAAACAGCAAAATATCCCAAGTA
Source organism: Holothuria leucospilota (assembly GCA_029531755.1). Lineage (NCBI taxonomy): Eukaryota > Metazoa > Echinodermata > Holothuroidea > Aspidochirotida > Holothuriidae > Holothuria > Holothuria leucospilota. The sequence continues at coordinate 33,936 of JAIZAY010000356.1, read as the reverse complement.
TTCCTAAGATCGTCATCTAGGTTCACCAGAGGTCATCTAATTTTCCAAGAATTTTCAAGATCCAAGATCGATTGGAGTTGAATCCCTTTCAAGACACTTCAGATTTTCTTTTTTGTTATATTTGGTGGGGTTCAAAGGTCATGTGAGGTCAGCAGAGGTCAAATTGTTAAAACATAAAATGATGTAGTCAAGAAAGATAAATTTGAGGGATAAACCTCAGTGCAACAAAACATCCCCATTCGGCAAGGAATCACTAAGCCTTTGGGCTTTCTGGTTACAAGTAGCTAACCCTGCTCTTTATGGCATACTTAAGGCTATGCCAAAGAGCATATATGTAATGAGATGACTGCTAAAAACATTATTGTGGGAGAAAATTGAAAATAATGTTGCTGAAAGTGGAGGCGCAAAACTTTTGGTAACATGTTAAGATTCTTAATAGTCTAGAAGAAAAATTGAATGACGTCGAGCATTCTTCCATCTTTTTTCAATCATTCTTACAAAAAGACATTCCCGTCAACCTACTGTACAAATCTTTTGCTTAAACTTTTTTAAGATCATTTTAAATTTCAATTGGGAACCGGTAGGCGAGCTTTCGCCCTACTGCAAAACGTGCTGTCCTCATTGTTTGTCGCTAATGTATTCCTTTGATACAGATTTGATAGATAGGGGGAGGGGCGTAAAAGTCAAAAGAATAGCGCGTCTCGTAAGGCCTGGCGTCCTTGATCCTCCAAGAACGCATACACGGTGACAACGTGGCATCTAAATGCCGTTTGATGGCAGAATACATTGCCGTATAATATTGATTTGTCACAGCACAGCAAGCGCCCTCTCCCCCTCCCACAGCATGTCAGTATATTTAAGTCCATAGATAGGTAGGCTAGCACCATTGCCCAGTCATCCAGCTGTTTTCGGTCATTTCAGCCCTTTGTCTCGTCGTCAACGGCTTTCTATTCTCTTCAACGCCTTTTTCTATTCTTTTCAACGCCTTTTCAACGCCTTTCTATTCTTTGCGGGTTAAGGTCCCCAAGGCCCGTCTTCATCCACGCCTGGTAGTTTACCAATATGGCTCAAATGATGGCAGCAGGAAAAAAGATAAACAACACGCTCGATCTATTACTTTCTTGGACCGCTAAAAATGATCTATAGCCTATCTTTTAATGATTGAATACGGGACTTTGTCATTTGAAACTTCACAGTTTCATTAAAGCACAAAATCAGGAATGTCTCATCAACTAGAATAATTTAAAGTACTATATTTGTGCCGTCCGTGTAACATCCCAATGCCGTAATCCTCTGGGGACTGCGCAGGAAGGGTCTACAAAGTACCTTGAGTACTACTTGTACTGTTTTCCAAGGCGTCCTTACTCTAGCAATCACTTCTTTCCCTCCTTTGCACAACAGCCAGCTAGAAGAATTCTGCATGTGCTTCATTAACGGTCTTGCCATTCAACTGTCATCATGGGTGTAGTGTTTCAACCGATAAAGAAATTAACTTTTTTGTTAACACTTTTGGTCAGCATAGAGTCAGCTTTAGCTCAAAGGGTAAGTGTTTAAAAACCTGTTCATTTATCATTTTCTGATGATACGGCAACTTAAGGAGTAGGGGAAAAACGTGTCAATTAATTCCCTGTGGTTCATTAAACCTCCCATTAAAACAGACTAGTATTAATAGGTTGTCAGAACACTTACAAGTTGATCCATCATGTACTTTAAATGATACTGTAACTTATGTTACATAAGTGCGAGAAAAGTTCTCGTACGTTCGTTTAACATAACGTGACTTTGTCACGTCATTCGAGAAATATCCTTTAACAATTATGGACTACTAGTGACTAAATACGATTACTGTAATGTACAATAATTTTTCGAAGAGTTTAAAGTGAACTTCAAAAATCGCTTAAAGAAATATCAAAATGTCATCCATAAGACGGGTTGACCTTCGAGCTTTCCTTTTAAAAGGATCAGTCGGAACTGACTGTTTGTAACCTGACCCCATCAGTTAGTTCTTTTGTTCATGTATTTTGTGACAAGAAACGTATTTAACACCCACTTCGCAAAAGGACATCAACTTGACATCAAGGTACCTTTAAATACTTGAAAGCAAAAGTATTCAATAAATTGCTTTCACTGAGCAGAAGTTGGTGATTAAAACCTTACAATGATTTGGTTCAAATGCAAAGAGATTCCTATGATGCTCACCATAAAGAAAGGAATATTAGCAGGATAACCAATTCAGAACATTTTCTCATGGCTCAAGTACCGTACTCACGGAAAATTGTTTTTTTTTTATATACAATTAAGATTTAAGGCTATTCAAAAGTCATGAGGAAACGACCTTGCAAGCATTTTGTCTGTACTGCTCTTAAGATCTGGTTTACCTATCCCTACCATTATGTTATATAAATGGGATACAACATAATATCAACCCTAATGCTCAAGCTGCAGGGAACTCTGAAAAATCAAATTTCTGGGAAAGATTTTGCATCAGTGAAGTGTATCTTTAGCTCAATACTTCACCTAAGGTGTTAACACATACGCATATCTGGGAGGGTACAACTAACGAGTCTAAAAAAGGCAATTTGTCTTGACGCGCTTCTCGTATGTAACTAAAAACTGTGATGGAAGGGTAATGTGGTTGGGGTTACTGTGAACACTTGAGGTTATTAACACGTTGTAAGACAGGTTGTTTGAAAGTATACTATTAGTGTATTAAGTACATATTTATGCGGCATTCATGTTTCGCTAGACCTATTTGTTGGTAAGTACCTTAATGTTTTAAACTATCAGACTTGGAGTTATTGCACCTATTTTAAAGCAGCCGTAAAGTTTAATTACAATAATGAATTTTATTGTGAGTCTGAGTCACACAAAAGTTAAAGATTGCATTTCCTGATCCTAAGTAGACATTCTGATCAAACCCGTTAGTGTATCTTTTTCAACGAAGGATTTTACTTTCATGTTTGCTGCATTGCTGGTGTTGAATTACTACACAAATTATTGAAAAGTTTGGAAGCCATTGCTCAAAACTCTTTTTTTCTCAATTCAATTTTTTACAGGAGAGAACAACTGAAGGAAGCATAAGTAACCATGGTGAGGGACATCAGCACTTGTTTTAGAGAGTACGTGATTCTTGCATCATGGGTATAGGCGTACACATACCTGACATGTAAATTAAGGGAGGTTACTAATACTCTCTAATACTCTGTTTGTCTTCTGGTCGGCGACAAAGTAATCATGCCTTCTGAAAGCGTCCGCATGCACTATCACATTTCAAATCTTTGTTCTAGCTTGACATTTCAACTTAAAAACCATTACTGGGATAAGGAAATATTTGGACTTTTTTACATGCCACTTGATAGTCAGTGTTTTGATTTTCTTGGCTCAGTCTATGGCAATTGCCTTTTCTTTGGATCTAACGTCTCAGACATTGGGAGCTTGTAGCGTCTCCAAACCTAGACAGCAAAGCTAATTTGCAGTGATTCTATATATGAACACGCATCAAAAAGTCTTAACAACTGCTTCGGCGACGGGTAAAAGAGCGAGTAACTTTGAAAATATTAGTTACAGTATTCCAGTGACTCCAAAGAACTGTTCCAAACTATCTGTCATCTTGTTTTTGTCATTATGGACCACCACGTGAAAACCTGTTTCGCATCCGACTTTAGGCTACTAACAGAATACTCAGCCTTGAAGAGACTCAGGACTGCCCTCAACCGACCTTTCACGGTCGCCGCCTCTAAAATATGGAATAGCCTCCCACTATCCATAAAAGCTGTGTTTCCTTACCTACGTTCAAAAATACCTAAAATCATATCTCTACTCAAGAGTACTTTAAGTTGAATATAATTGGTAGAAGGTTGTAGTTAGCTTGTTCATATAGGTTCTTACTCTTTGTCTCTTTGGTTTCTATCATACGTTTTGGTCCTTATGAAAAGACGCTATATAAATGCAATGTATGTATGCATATTTGTGTTTATGTATGTATTTATGTATCCATGTACTCTCCAGTAGGTTTGCCGTCGATTTAACCTCCCAATGTGCACTAAAAATGCTTACGAGCTGTTAGAACACCATTTGCAAGGATTGCCTGTTTATATCAAGGAATCCAAATATTTGAAAAGGTAGCCAAGTAACAGTAAACACTTCGGAAAGAGCTTGTAAACGGTGTGCAGAAGTCGATAATCGAGAGTTTACCTAATTATTCTGGGTTGCTGAATGGTTATTATTTCCAAATATTTTTGATGACCCCAAAGTTTTCAGGACACATTTAAGGAATAGTTCTTTAAACTTAGAATGAAATGGAACTTAAAGGTCACAAACAAAATACAACTAAAATCTCCATCTGTGCTATTTTCTGAAGAAAAGTTTTATAAATCCTTTAAATTTTAATCTCAAAACATCTCGGTCACAAAAAAGGCTTTTGAAACTTTCCGAAAATGAAAAAGATTTTCGTAATTCTGAAACAGGGTGAAAACTTTGAAAGTTTACTAAACACGGTTACAGGTCTGTTATAACTTAGTCTTTGAATTACTTCCAGTTTGCTTACTGGTGTTTTATTGTTAGTAATTCTCCACGTGTGTCTGGAATTGCGGGTTTTTATGGATATTTATTTAAGACTGAGAGGACGTTTTGTGACATGATGATTCTAAGTCCTGGACTATTATTGCACATGTACGCGCCAAATGATAATGCTGAAAGATTTCATGCTTAAACTATTCTACAATTACTTGCAGTGGAAACTTTTCACTAGGGTGCACATTACGATGTTTCAAATTAACCTTAAACATACATCTCGAATACCGATGAAATGATAGCTTAAACCCAAGGCCTTGACAATTTTATACCTTTTAAAATAGCTTTGTCGATGATGCCTAAACTTTGGAGATATCAACGTCAGAAATGCCACATGAACTTTTCTGTAACACAATTTTGTCTCTTTAAAGGTCCTTCATATATCTTTTACCAACAACCTGAATATCCCAAAGACTGTCACGATGCTCTTAATCAGTGTTCGACATCAAATTACAGTGGTGTAAACGTTATAAAGCCAGCAGGTTACAATGATCCGTTTGAAGTCTATTGCAAAAGTGGACGTAATTCTGAAGGTTGGACGGTAAGGCCTTACGAAAATATATTCCTCCTATACCAGCATAAAGTCTATGTATATAAGCTGCGATTGCTTGAATGAACACAAAATTACTAAGCACCGTTACGGTATTTCCAAACGTTATTTACCAGACTTTTGCCAGGAGTTATTCATCACTAGAACCTCTCAACCCATGATCGGCATAAAGGGCCAAGACGTGGGAGAAACTTAGAAGAAGGTTGCGAAAAGCAGAGATATGAAAGTACTTTTTTCGACGCTTAAAATTTGTTAAATAAACAAAAGACCTAGGTATTCAATACTTTCACATGAAGTTGTCTTTTATGGTTATATTCTTAGATTATACTACGCCGCTATGATGGTTTTGTCTCTTTTAATCGAAACTGGACGGATTTAAAGAAGGGATTTGGGTTTTTGTCTAACGAATTTTGGCTTGGAAACGATAAGCTATCCTATTTAACTTATCAAGGAATGTACGAGCTCCGTATTGACATGGAGCTAGACAACGGGTCATCTTTCTATATATCTTACGCCTCTTTTCGTATCAGTGATGAGTGGAGTCAGTACGCTATTGTTTCTACAGGATCATACTACGGGATTGGAGGTAAATTAAAAACTAAAAAAACAAATCATCTCTTTGCGTATATCACCTCTTAAGATGCTCATATTTCTAGTTAGACAGCTGTACGGGTGTTCATTGACGTTGCAAATTTAAGTGTTCCTTTGAAGGTTAAATGTAATTCTTAATTGTGGTGGTTAAATAGCTATTAAATACATCTTCTACAGCAAGTTTTAATACATTTATTTTGTGTTTATCCATTAACAAGCTTTAATGGTTATGGAAACAGTTCTTTCACCTATCAAGCACATCGGCTGATTTAGAGTGGGCTATGAGTTTCCTAACTTTTTAATAGGTTGGTTGATGTTGGCACAAAGTCTATATATTCCCTTAAATGAGTACTTGATGAGTTAGTTTATCTCAGTCTGGAAAGGGGGAGGGGTTGTTAATTATTAAAGGGATATTTAGACTTAGGATCTAACAATACTAGTAAGCGATTGCTCAATTAATATTCCTAAGTTTAAGAGATATTCAATTTCGCCACCTAACGCACACAACGGAATATTAACGTAGGTCATCGTTGGGCTTACCAAGGTATTACACGTTATTTTACACTTACTATTACAGATAACGCAGTCACCTACTGTCCTTTCAATATGATCTACGGAACTGCAACCTGCCAGCCAACTTGTAGTAATCCTACCGGCGTTCACAGCTGCATCAGTAAAGAAACAGAAAGCTGTATTTGTAAAGATGGATTCTTAAGGAAGGGGGATAACTGCGTACCTCCTAATGAGTGTGGATGTTACGTTAGTGAAGTAAATACCCGTGAGTATAACAGAAAAACATCCTTATTCCCTTAGATTGAGTGTATCACCGGTTAACAATAAACAATGGGTTACGTCATATAAAATTGGCATAATACCTCCAACAAAGCCTAGGTATGAATTGAAACTCTAAGCTAATACTTTGAGTAGGATCATTCTATTTTAGCTAGTATTATTGAACACTTAAACTTAAGATATTGTAAATGCTCAGCAGGATATCTTTTCCAGACAAGTTAAAATGTTCTACAAAATTGGACAAAAGCCCTATGATTTTTGTCTTACACAGAATGGTGCGTCGTATGTAAACACAGACTGTTCAGCGAAATATGCTTGTCAGAACGATAGTTTCAACAATGATTCCAACTATAGATGTAGCCCTAATGCCAATTGCAAAGTTAAAGACGGTGTCAGACAATGCTACTGTAATGAGGGCTATGAAGGCGACGGTAGAACGTGTAGCCTATTGTACACAGACTGCTACGATGCATACCAAGCAGGTCATAGACAAGATGGTGTGTACACAATAATTCCATCCGGATGGCCAGGCTCACCTTTCAATGTGTCATGTGTGGTGAGTACCAATGGTGGAGGTTGGACGGTGAGTTAACAAAGTCAGTTTCTTTACGAAAAAGTTTCCACCACGATTGAGTTCAGACGAACAATCTTTTCGAAACACACTTTTTTGAATGGCCAAGATATGGTTGTGTATACTTTAGGGATAGAACAATTCCAAACGTCACAACATGTGTCAAAGAATATTTTCGGTTTATTATTTGCTTGAAAAGAAGAAAGAGGCAGAGAGGTAGCTTTTCCATAACACATTTATGCGGAATATATATTAGAAGTGGCTGAAAATGAAGAGCAGCGAATACTGTGAATTTTGCAATGGCCGCAGTCTACTCATTTCACTTGCTATAGTTATTATAATGTATGCTGCCAGTGTATTAACTACGAACTAATTTGGCAATAGATACGATGTTTTGAATACCATACTGCTGGTAAATTTGAAGATGGTTAATATATTGTTTCCAAATTTCTGTGCACTTTAGGTTTTCCAGCGCCGCATTGATGATGTATCGGACATTTATCAAAACTGGAATAGATACAGATATGATTTCGAGTCATTTGATGGTGATTTTTTGGCTTGGAAACGAACAGTTACATTACCTCACCAATCAAAAGAATTACAAACTTCGAATCGATATCGTTACCTCTGGAGGGTCATCAAAATACGACGAGTATACATTGTTTCGGATAAATAATAACAACAACAAATTTCGAATAGATAACATTGGGAGTCACAGTCGAACAGCGAGTTTGTATGAATATGATTTATAATAACAGTCGTTTATTTTACTCCATGTATAAGTGGCCCATTCTTTGAGAGGACTGACACTTGTATGTTGTTTTACATTCATCACCAAAGCACTGCTTTCTTTAAGTCAAATTTCTAAACAAACATTCCGTAATAGGCGTGGACGAACGTTTACTTGTAGAAAAAACTAGACAACATTATAGGGAACCCGATAGCTTATAACACAGCATACAAAACCTCTTCCCGAAGTTTCCAAGAAAAGGGAGCAATATAAGTTTCCAATAACTTATATCACATGTTGAATAATTCACGTTTTTATACGATATGAATCGCACAACGCATACCAAAGAACTTTAATATATTTTGCAATTTTTGCACAATTAAACATGGACGGGCTTTTAATCTTTATTCTTTTAATAATGCCTGTATAATCTATTCACAATAAAAAAACAGAAGGATGAACTGTTTCGTTATAAAAACTTGACGATCCGACATTTCTCCTACAGATGTAGGACAAGGGTTGAAAAGGTGTTTTAAAATCAAGCATACATTTGTTATGAGCATGGGAAAGACTTATCGAGAAGTATGAATTTTAAGTGGTGAATGATCAAGTGATTTTATTCTCAAAGTTATAAAAAAAAACTTTAGCTATAAAAACTTGACGAACCAACATTTCTCCTACAGATGTAGGACAAGGGTTGAAAAGGTGTTTTGAAATCTAGCATACATTTGTTATGAGCATGGGAAAGACATATCGAGAAGTTTGAAGTTTAAGTGGTGACTGATCAAGTGATTTTATTTTCAAAGTTTATTCAATTCACTGTTTATCATGTATAAATCAACAGTGGTTAAGAGACTGAATCATAAGAATATTCTAGACACGTCTTTGCTTTATACTAAGCTCCAGCATGTTTTTACAGTGCATCTTCCGTTTTATTCAAAAAATCTGAGACATAACAATATGGATTTATCCTGAAGATTACAATTCTTTGAAATTGGCAACCCTATCCCATCCAAGGTCAAAACATCGCTTGAACATTAAATAAATGCAAACCATTTGCCATTAATGGAATCACTCATGTTTGAAAATAGTTGCTCTTCACCTTTTTTTCAAGAACCGAACAAAGTTTTCATTTGGTGTATTCTTTCAACGCCCACGCGTCTTACAAACTTAAAGAGTGAGGATTTTGAATTATTCAAGGACAAAGATCAATCTAATGTTGCGTAATGATTAAGCAAATTGTATTTTGTTTAGAGTAACTGATTGAAATCGAGGAAAAGCATTATGTAGGTACTCAAGCATTTATTGATCTTTTTGACACAGGTAATGGTATGTTTTACACTAGTCATGACAGGTTGAGCCCACAGAACCTGTGGACATGGCTAAATTGTTTATCTTACTCACTGGATTCTTATTCAAGCTGAATCAATTTGAGGCTGATTAACCGCAAGTCTTCAAACACAGGCCGTGCAGCGCTTGAGCTTACTCCCTACACTAACCTCGTTTGTTCAAACAGGAAACTAACAGAGGTTGATAAGCTGCTTACTTTTAAAAGCAAGCTTTTGTTGTTACAAGTTGTGTTTTAAAATCCCTGTTTTGTGTTAGCTTACCTTCGCGTTCTATCAATTACAAGTTGTTCGTTGAATTGAACGACTAATTAGGTTTCAAACAGACCTAAATACTAAACAGTAGGCTACTAGAATAACAAGCAGTGTTTAATTCTATCCTTCAAGTTGTACGGTCCGTTCCTGCGCCGGCTGCATTTATGTAACCGTAGGATCACCCTTTTATGCTGCGCTTCCGAATATAACCAGATAAGCCTGACAAGACGGAAGACAAGCTGCCAGCCCTCCCATACATTCAGTCCTGTTTACAGCGATATCTAAATGGGTGCCGCTGCCAGCCTAGCTCACCAGCATTGTGGCCTATTGGGCTGTCACGTCCCTAAGTTTGGTGTGGCAAAAGTTGTCATTAAATGTCAACGAATGCGGTGTAAATAGAGTGAAAAAATATAAAACATTATACAAAATAGGCCGGGATTTATTTTAATCTATGATTACAGTTGTTAATGCAGTCAACTGACATGAAAGGAGTGTTTTGTAAAACTAAGGGTAATTAAGGCACGGGTAACGCTCCTCTATCCTTTATCCCACGGTAGCCTGGTGTTTCAGCGAAAAACTGGGAGGATAAGAATAAAAATTACTGAGGAGAAACTTGAAAGTCAATGGGAGCATTGCTAAAAAAGGGTGGGGATGATATCCCCCTAGCCCTCGGCAGTTCCGCCTGTGTAATATCTAGCCGGTAGTCAGACAAGGTACTGAAATTGGAGGCGAGATGGCCTCCATGGGCTAGGGCGAAAATATTTATAAGGGGTGCGAATATACAAAAACGCATTAAGGCAATGATAACTTTATTTAATAGAAGAGGCGACAATGTTTTTTACAGGGGATTACCTGGCCACGGGCTTGGTAATATCTCCTTAACCCCCACCCGGCCACGTCCTACCACACCCCCGGCGGCAGTCAAGCTGCCCTCAGAACGATTTATGCATTTCTCAGAATTCTCAATCATTACTAAAGAACAGAGGCGGATTGGCCGTTACCGTGGGGAGTGGCGATCACCTTCCAGTCCGCTCGGGTTTAGGGCCATTTGTGATCATTTTCTGAAAAAACCAGCCTGTCTGAGTGTCACTATCACTGCCCCTTTACTTTTTCCGAAGCCTCTCAAAGAGAAAGTCCACCCTTGTATCATAATGACTCTAGAAGTATGCCTCTAGCAGCAATCATAATTTTTAAACGCATTTATTGAGAATAGCGCGACGGGACTCGACACTGGGGTTCAGAGATTGATTATAAAGTCTTGCAACCATCCGCAATTTTTGCACATTGTAGACCACTTAAAATTTTCAAACCGTTTTACGTAGGACTTACTGCACCTACCAATGTTTTCTATTAGTACCAAAAAAAATGTAAGATTTACATAAAAAGAAAACATGAACAACTCGGGACCAAAAAGCATCGTTGTCAGAAAGAAACTTTAGTTTAGGTAAAAAAATTTACTGAAAAAACACCCCAGATACCTAGACACTTGCGTGAATCCGAATAGACCGATAGAAACAACCCTTGATCATTCAAACCCGTTCAATGTGTACACGTTGGAACAACAATGTCTCACTCTTTCTACTCGAGACTGGCTGTTTCACCTGCGCGAGTGAACGGCGACTTTGTTGCCAGATAAAAACATTGTGCGTGCCGCGCTACTTGCGTAATTAATTAAGTGCTCTCAGATTTTTAAATGATAGCATTGAAAAAGCTTAAGTATATTACATAAAACGATGAGTTTCAATTATTCTGCATTTTTATGCAGCTGAGAAAAAACGTTTATCTTTCAAATAAACTACCAAAGGACCTAGTTACAGACAGAGCCGATATCCGAGTTGGGCCTCGACATAGTGCCTTTTCTGTGGAAGCAAACACGTACAGAAGGATTAGCCGGATGTTTATTGAGAAACCGTTGAAACGGGGAGGAAGTCCATGGCTGTTGAAAGCACCCCATTTTTACTATTTCGGCCGATACTGCTTCAATTTTTACGTTTAAAACATCGTTTTAGGACTACTAAGCAAGTAACGTATGGTACTGAAACGAGAAAAAGACAAAAATTAAAGCTGGAGGACATATACAGGGCTAAATTTTCTTCCAGTTCTAGCCAACCATGCTTATCAGTCCTGTGTAAACAAAAGGTGTTATCCGAGTTGGGCCTCGCTTCATCCGAGTTGGGCCTCGCCGGATGTCCACAGGTTCTGTGGAATCGACTTGGCATGGTGGACGATCTTTCAGCACAAATGATCAGGACAACGATGGATGTGGAAACCACAATTGTGCGCAGAGACATAGAGGAGCTTGGTGGCACCCCAGTAACTGGTGCTCTTATTGCTATGGTACCTACTGCCATCATTTCCGATACAGCAGCAGCTGTACTACTCATTGCACTTCTTCAAATCTCAACGGTGACTACAACGGTGGCAATGGGGAAAACATCTTCTTGGCTCATTTTAATTACTGCAAAGTAAATTTCGATGCTAGAAATCACAGTTAATTGAAGAAAATAAATAAAAGACAATAAATAATAACTATGACAGTCATTGTAAGTTCCCACACGGTTAAATCTCAAGGATTCGTCAAGGGAGTTTCGGGGTGATTTTATTTCAAACGATAATATCAAACATTTTTTATGGCTTTCTTGTTTGGTAAATTCTGTAGTTTCAGGAAGTAGAAAGATACAAATCAAACAGCTGGAACATGTGTGACAGTTTCATTTTTATGGGATCTATGGAGTATTTGGAGCCAAAAGAATTCTCAGGATGCTGGGCCCAAACTGATGGTACAGCTGCCCTCTCAAGGTGCTACAGAGCATACCTAAAAAGTCGTAGAAGCGGTGTGGGGCGAGTGAGTAGTACGTACACCATCAAATTGGTAGCTTGTTTGGCGAAGGTCCCCCACAAGTATGCCTTAAAGCATTGTGTTTTTTAATAGTGATACTACTTCTTAGGTGAGAGTAGGGAAAAGAATCATTTACAAGCCAAATTGGGATGCAATATTTACCAATATATTATAATTGCTCTTTAGGTGCATGCATCGCGTAGATAAAACCCAACCCTTGTACAAAGCTTTCTAACAGTCTAGTTAGCTAATGTCACCTTAAGGAAATGTTCTATTATACTGCCCACAATATTGCAGAGTTTCAGGGTTCTCCTCTGTCCTGTCCCTACCAGGGCGTCACATCTGGGCCCCTACTGCCGGTCTCAGAGCAGACCCCAGCCAACACACCCGATTTGGTCCCAGCTGGGATTTTGTCGTTTTGGTTGGGGTAAATTGGCCTTGGGCTGCAGTTGGGCAAGTTTTTCTTTTCATATTGAGCCCTGAGTGGGCTTTCTTACTTGTGGTTTAACTCCAAGTTTATACCACATATTTAGTTTTGATATTTGTTAAAATTTGGTTTCTGTAAGTTACAGCTGTAAAGAAAATGGCCTTAACTAACGAATAGTTTTGAAAATTTCCATTGTCCTGTCCACAACGGGCCCTCTTAGGGGTAAGTTTTTTTTGGACCGGACCCGAAGCGTTTCCTTTCCCTGGCCACATCTGGCCCAAATAGGGCTAACACGCTAATACATCTTCACGGTAAAAAGACCGATCTTTAAGTGTAAGCCAAATGTACAAATCGAATGCTTTATGGTCTATCGAACCAATCTTTCTATGTACGTACACGTATGCGTTTATTCAATGTGTTGCACAATTTTTTACCCATACAACATTACATAAACCAAAATCTTCTCGACAGGATTTCCGACGAGATTTTCGTTCTCTTGGACTTAGTCACACTTGAAACACATTTAATTTAATTTTAAATTTCCAATGTTATTTTCCGCCCCATGATTTTTTTTTTTTTTTTTGGAGGGGGGGGGGGACTTGGATGGAAAGTGACGGTACGTGTTAACACGCTTACAAGATTAGTACAGGCTACCAGGTATATCAATGACTACCCTTTTGAATATCTGTTGGCCAGATCGTCCCCTGTAGCATAAAACGTCCCAAGTGTTAGTCAGGAGGTACCCATGTTCATACATGTATGCGTAATTGGGGTAGTATGTGCATAGTGCTCCTGTAAACTGTATACATTTGTGTAGGATTGGACGAAAGGGCAAGTGACGGGCAAATACCTCCTTGGTGGGTTACTTTAAGAAGGTGACCACACAAAGATCCATTTAGTAGAGTGAAACTTGTTGCGGTAAAGTCATATGCGTAATTTAAGGTATCAGTGCAGAATTTTTACAGAAATAGAAACATATGGCTGTCTTGTTATATTTGATGCAATATACTTTTGCACTTTTACATTTTGTGACCAAGTAGTAACCGACAGCGGTGGACTGGCCACACGGGCATTAGGGCAATTTCCGGTGGGCTGGTGGGCTAGGGAGCCTGGTAAAACTTACAGCCCATTTTCACAATAGTTAATAGAAAACAGACGAACTATGCAGCATGCGGAAATATATTTGCAACTGTGAGAATTGGCTCATGAAATCACCATGTTTTTTCGTAACAGAAGAACGTACTATTGGCAACACGTCTGTGCTAATATTTTCGCACAGATATACAAGTACGGTGACCAAGATCAGCGTGATCAGCAATTCACACCACACAACCCGTAAAATGCCATTTCCTGCAATCTGGAGGTCTTTCCAGGCAAGTTTTGTTTAGTACGCTACGTGTCAATCATGGCGACGCTTTGCTTAGATAGTAAATCGTTACCTCAATTTTCTTATATTATATAGCCTATAGCACATGTGATTATCAAAAGGTCGAATGAAAATCAAAAGCCCCATAGATGGCATGTAATACGAAGGATTTCTGTTTTACCTTTTGGCAGTGTTAGTTCGTGGAAAATGTTAACAGTTTACGCAAGCATGGGTCGGAGTGACCAAGGGCCCCTTCCGTGACAAAAAAACAAAACAAAACAAAGGAGATGAGCGCAAAGGAGGTGAGAAAATAATAAAATACAAATTGAAGGTGTCGGTGTAGGGGGTAAGGTAAGGCGTATGGCTTGTTAAAAATTTCAGGAAATAACGAGCCGATTTCAGTAGCAAACGCTTATACATTGCAGGATGACAATGACGGTGAATATGAACTGGACGGAGTGAACTCATCAAGTGAGTCATGTAAAGACTGTCCTCTCTGCTTTTACAATTTGCTCCTCAAGTTGAAACTTCTTACCGATGCCTATAAGCTGCTATAAGCAGGCTTACCTACAAGCTGCTGCTAACGCTACCTGCATAGGCTACCTGCATGCCTCCCTTGAAAATCAAAAACTTTTAAAAAAAATTAAAGAAAAAAATAATATTTTATGATATCGCTACAAAATTTCCAAAACATGGGCTTTTAAAATAGAAAATGATTAGATGGTACTCACAAGGCATGAGAAATGCCATTTTTAGCGACCTGGGAGGCATTTCCGCCAAAATTTTCTTGGTGCTTCGCGGCAAACTATGGTGGCGGTTAGCTTAGATAGTCTGCCTACAGGTCCCCTTGGCAAATTCCTGGCTACACCCCTGTAAAAGGTGACAACATCTGCGGACGCCCATGCCTACCTGTGTCGCAAGTGGCATGAACGTTCTTTCTCTTCCTTGAAGAAAATAAAAAACCGTATGAGAAGTACAGTGACACCAGGACATCTTGAGGCGTTCATGTTGATGTCTGTGGAAAAAAGGATCTTGGCCAAACTTGACACTAAAAACATCATTGATAGTGTGGCTGCCAGAAGCAGCGAACTAGGTAGGCTTTTACTCTCGTAGACATTACATGTGCTCGTGTTATTGGAAATATATGTTGAAGTGGACTTAATTTAGTTTTTGTTTTCATTTTTGTAACATGTTGTCACAAAATGCTTGGAAAACTAAATAAAATCCAGTGTAAAACATATATCTTTGTTTATTTTTAATTACGTTTTTAACTTTCCTCAGTTTAACAAGTGTTATTTTTGAAGGATTATTGTAACCTACAAAATTGCGAAATAACATCATTTTGTATCTATGCATTCTTTAAGTCACAAAACTACCCCTTCCCATTAGACCTAGACCGCTTCCCTAGGACGGCGATCACTATGTACGTAACGTGTCAATGAATAAAGGGCCGGTTTAGGTGAATAATGCCTGGGCCGGTTCTAGGGCCCAGTTCGCCCCTAATAACTGACCAATAATTTTTAAATATAAACTATCATGTTTGGTATCAAACTAAAGCTATTATCGTGTAAGTTCAATTTACAAGTACAAAAGAGGAGGTACATTCGTTGCAGGTCTCCAAAATATGACCATAAGGCGACTTAAAGTCGTTGAGGTTCAAATTGTGCAACACGCCCCTTGTGCACAAGACCAGCATAACAAATAGCTACACTAAATCCGCAGTTTGTGATATAAACGCAGGCCCACATCGTGTTTTTAACTGAATGATAGTGGTGTCATACTTTTAAAGTTCAAGTACTTTAGCAATTTCAATCCTCAGAAGAGTACGCCCATTACTTCACTTTGATTTTGAAAAACTGCCTGTGCTGCATTTAGTAATTTAGTAGGGTGATAGTATTTTACAGGAATAGGATATGTCGCTGAAAATGCAAATATGGAGTGATTTGCAGTACTACTACATTAAGAGAATCTGTGTCAACTCAACTTGTGTCAACTTGAGTTAACTCATTTGTGAATATAGAGGTCTTCGAAATTGCTGTTATCACTTCTGAAAGATATTTTTCCTGAATTTTCGATCTACGTACATCTGTGCATTGCCCTGAACCAAATTTAAGAGTACCTTTATAATTACATGGCCTACCGCTAGGTTATAATGGGTCTGTGAGCATGAAAAAGATCACCTTACAACGTTTTCAGTGATTAAGTAGCTGGGGTTTAATACTGCTTCTTCTAGAAACCGTGAACAAAGGCCATTTAAAGGTCGTATCGGTAGCACAGGTTCACGAGAAGGAAAAAACATTCAAAATGTAATAAAATGTTGTTGCATAAGCCAGGTATTGCCTTTAAAACCATTTTTAAGTTCTAATAACTTATTAACTTTGCCTTAAAGTCACAGTTTTGACATACACTCTGAATATCTGTTACCCTCAATTGTCTCTTTGAAATTCCAAATTGATCATCATTTTTTTGTTTAAAATCTCATATTGTGGACTATCACTGCCAAACTTTTACTTTTGGAGTGCAGATTGGTACTCAAACTCTTATAATTATGATTACTGATTTGACTTTTAAAGTAAAATAGTTGACCCAACTCTTATTGTCTTGACCTTTAATTTCATTATTTTTACCATAAGGGTCACATATATTTGCCTCTATATATTCCATCGTATTGACTTCTGACCTCATAACGTTGACTGCAAATGAAATATTAATCTTCAGTAATTAGTTTTGACTTTTCATCAGTTTGACTTTTTATTTCATTAGTTTGACTCTGACATTATCTGAAAACAAAAATCGAAATTTTAGACTTTTTGTATAAGTGCCTAGGGAAGTAAATATTTTGTTTTTTAATCAACCTTTGCTGATAAAAGTGTCACTTTAATGGAATGAAAAGTCCAAAAATGACTATATGTAAAAAGTATGATCAGTCAAATAATCATGATGATAAGATTTAAGTCACAGTTATTGCTTTAAAACATGGATTAACACTAAGATTGTATGACTTTAAGGGATTAAGAGTCAATATGTAGACTAAAACAGTCAATAAATATGAAGTTACACTGGCGTAGCTACGGGGCTAAGAAGGGCGATCTGGGATGCATGAAATCTCATATTTTCTTGGTACGTTCCGCGCCAACCTGTGGTAGCGCTCCGCTTAGATAGTAAACGGGAGCCCCCACAAAATTTCCAGCCCCCTGAGCCCCCCAAACAAAAATTCCTAGCTACGTAACTGCAGAAGTTAATATGTTATATCATATTTTAGGTCCGAATAATAAGATCTAAACAAACAATATCTGAATGTCAAATTCGGATTATAGGTTATAATTCTTTGTACATCCAATAACTGTACATTGATCATTAAAGTCAGGTAGACAATGATTCTCATTGGTACAGCGGAGATAAAAATGCCTTTCTGTCTACCATTCGAACTCATCGAATGTTCATTGAACCTATTTATGAGTCGTCGGTTGGTTTCACCCACTTGAAAAGGATCGCAGTCGTGGGCAGTTTATCTTATAAACTACATTGTTAGCATAATCCAGTTTATAGTTATCTTTGCGGTAAAAATGTTTTAGTTAGAGTGATTTCCTTCCAAAAGAAAATTGCCTCCTTGTTCAAGTTCAAAGATTACTATAAACTGGATTATTCTAACAATATTCGGTTGTATCTCGTTTATTCTATCGTTATGGACCACTTCTATTTTTATATGTACACACACACATATATATATATGGTGGGTAGAGTGACGTAGCGACTTTTATATGAATGAGTGAATCAACGCTGTATTGAATAGTCGCATGAAGACCTTAGGCCATTGCTCCTCTAACATAGGCACTTGCCTTACACTAAAAGAGGATATATATATATATATATATATATATAATATATATATATATATATATATATATATATATATATATATATATATATATATATATTTTTTTTGAACACTTTAGGCTCCACCCGTTCTTCCTGGACACCCAAATCTGGAGAAAACAACATCCTAGACTCCGTTATTGAATCCATCAATAAGGATGTTGATCGTCTACTACCCCCCAAGAGAACTACCCTTAGCAATCTTTCCCCAGAAGAACGAGAGGCTCTCTTGTCACTCAAAAGAAACAAGAACCTCATCATCAAACCAGCTGATAAGGGTGGAGCCGTGGTGGTTTGGCAGAAGGATTTGTACGTAGCAGAGGCCGATAAGCAATTATCGGACCAAACTGCATACACTGAACTTCCCTCTGACCCCACTTCCGATAGCCAAGCATTGGTTAAGAAGACTTTAACAAACCTTATTAGAAACAATCAACTTCCTAAATCAGCAACGTCACTACTCCACCCTTGCCCACAAATCTCCAATTTCTATCTGCTTCCCAAAATCCACAAGGCTAACAACCCTGGTAGACCCATCGTTTCTTCCCACAGTTGCCCCACCGTTCTTATTTCTGAGTTTTTGGACTCTGTTCTCTTCCCGTTGGTATCAGCGTTACCGTCTTTTGTTCAAGACACTCCTCATTTCTTGAGACTTATTCAAGACTTTGAGTTTCCCGAAAATTGCGGTGAACGTCTGCTATTCACTATGGACGTATCCAGTCTCTACACATCCATCCCCCACCATGCTGCCTTGTCGGCTATCCGCCATTACCTGGACCAACGACAAGACCCCCAAATTCCTACAACTACTTTCCTTCGCTTGACGGAACTTGTTCTCACCCAAAACTGTTTCCAGTTTAATGGGCGCTTTTTCCGTCAGGTTAAAGGAGTAGCCATGGGAACCAAAATGGGTCCTTCTGTTGCTTGCCTAACCATGGGCCACTTTGAAGAACAACTTTTTTCGCAGTACACTGGTTCTCACCCTTTCCTTTACAAAAGGTATATTGACGATATTGTGGGAGTGGCAACAGGGACCCGTCAAGATCTGGAATCTTTCATTCAATTTGTAGGATCTTTCTGTCCATTTTTGAAATTCACACATTGTATTTCTGACACTTCAGTGGTTTTCCTCGACCTTCAATTGTCAATTTGCGACCGTAAAATCAAGTCAAACCTACATTTTAAACCCACCGATTCCCATAACTACCTTTTGTACCCATCCAACCATCCCAAATCCTGTACCAAATCCATCCCGTACTCACAACTTTTAAGGGCCAGAAGGATTTGCTCAGAAGATTCTGATTTTTCAGCCGCTTCAAAAAGTATACTATCATTCTTTGAGAAGCGTCAGTATCCCACCAAAATCCTTAACGGTGCTCTACATAGAATCCAAGGAATCGACAGAGCGGAGGCTTTGAGTAAGAAGTCTAACACGTCTACTAATCTACGAATTCCTTTGGTAATTTCCCATCACCCATCGGTACGCCCCATCATTCGTGCCATTTACAGGAATATAGAGACTCTTCGAAAAGACCCTTCAACCCGTGACCTTTTCCCTGAACCCCCCATTACGGCCTTCAGAGTTGAAAAGAACATTTCCAAGCACTTAGTTCGGGCTTCCCACCCACAACAACCAACTGACAACACCCCAGGTACATTTCCCTGTGGTCGTAGTAGGTGCAACACATACCCAGTGGTTGGCAAGAACACACTTATCAATATTTTGGGTTCTAACGGCAACAGATTTAGTGTGAACCAACACTTCACCTGCACTTCCACAAACTTGGTTTACATTTTAGTTTGTGGACGTTGCAATTGCCTGTATGTGGGAGAAACCAAACGCCGCCTGGCTGACCGAATCACTGAACACCTCAGGTCCATCAAACAAAACCTTCAAGGTTATCCGGTCGCCACTCATTTCAACCCCCCATCACCGTGCTCAATTAAAGACTTGGCCGCTACTGCAGCCTTAATGTGCAGAGGTTCTGACCGTGATCGTCAGACCGCCGAAAACCGGCTTATCATGAAACTCGGGGCCCTCTCCCCACACGGTCTTAACATTAGAATGGACCTTTTTTAACCTGTTCCCCTTTTCATTACTATTTACCAGTTTTTTCAGCCTTCTTTCGCTTTTTTACACCGTGCTCGTTCTGTGCGACCGGTTTGTTCGTGCCTTTCTTCAATGTGTTTCTTCTCTATTTCTACTTCTTTGTTATTCAGTTGCATTTCTTTGCCACCTGATGAAGAGTCTATACTCGAAACGTCGTGGAATTTTCCGCAAACTTTAAGCACTTTTTACAACCTTTATCGACCTATACATACATACATATATATATATATATATATATATATATATATATATATATATATATATATATATATATATATATATATATATATATAAATACAATTATTCCACTAAGGTCGATTGCCACATGGTTCCTTGTAGCCGTCAACTAGCTCAGACTAAGAGGCCAGTCTGTACATATGAAACATTACATTATTAGAATTTTGTTCAACTTCCTTCGATTGGGGGACCTCATAACCTTCAACTGGCTCATACCTTACAGGCCGGTTCTCCTTAATGATGCCAAGGTCTTTTTGCCCCCAATTTTATTGGAAGCTGTCTCTAATACAAAGATTAGTGCAGTGCTATACATTTGCACAAGACCTAGATCAAGTTGTTGAGGACAAATCAGCGCAAAGGGAAATTGCCCGCATGCCCTGGGTAAGGCGTTTTGTGCCCTGCAGTATATGTCCCTTACCCTGCCTTTAACAAAGTAATTTTCCTGTTTGGAGGTGGAAATACTTTCTTGGAGAGTTTGCAACCCCCCCCCCCATTCTGATTTAATTAAGTAAATTAAAGCCAGTGAAGGGGAATGCCCTCCACTTTTGTGAAAATATTTTACTGAATGATTGCCCCTTTGACATTAAAAGAGTCACGTTGGGCCTTACTTTCATCTTACTTCCATCTGAGTAATTGAAAATCAGTGTAAAGTACCTACAGCTAGAGCCTGCCATTGTTACGGGGCACATTGGTATATGATCGCAACATAATGGTGTTGCATCACACCTGGCACGGAATATGCCCTGCACTTTCTTGAAAACTTCATTACTTGCACGTTCCTTTATTGCCCCTTTTGAAAAACAAAGCCACCTTGAAGTATGTTTTGTGCACACTCATCAATAAACTTGAACAAAATATAGAAAGTGTAGTGCTGCCTGGCACTGAGAAACTGACCGGATATAGCAACCTAAGGGCGCTTACTCATCTTTATGGGAAAACTTAAAAAGTTAACTCCCAGTTACTTGTTACAATGGCAACGCCCCATGGAGTTACTCTCTGCAGCCTCTTCCACCTGCTATCAGCGAAAGCAACATAGCACAATCCCCTGGGCATAAGCCTACTGGACCATTTCGATCCGTGGGCACAGGGATATTTGCCCAAATATCTGAGCCTTTTGAGAACATTATACCCGAATTTCTACAGGTCTGCCCAAATTTGGGGGTTTTCCAAAAATTAGGGAGTGAGGTGCAATGCCCCTTTCCCGGTTTTCTTATGCCTAGCCCCTTGGATATGTGCTTTTAGTTGCAAAAAATAAACCATAATGAAACTTTGTGAAAAGGGCAACTTAAAGCACTTCTGTTTAAGTTTAGACCGCTATCTGGAGATTCCTCAATTTCGAAGGGTAAATATATTCCAAAAGGAGAAGTGAGGGCATTTTTTTCATTTTCAAGAGGAGTACATTTTAAAATTTTCCGAAAGGGCCGCAACTGCCCCACATGCCTGTTAAACCCGTTAAAAATGTTAGATTTCCAACCCCACAAACTTGGACTTTCGTGGGGTAGTATTTCGTGGGGTAGTATTATATGTCACTTTCTAACGCCCGAGGCTATTTCCATCGCCGAGCCAATTAATTATCTCTTTCAAACAAGCTGTATCACATGTCATGATTTAGACAATGGCAACGTCCAGCCTTGAGGCAATTGGTGGAAGAGAGAAGGGAAAAGAGGTTTTTAGCAGTTTTAAGGAGACCAATACCTCATGCACCCCCCCCCCGTGCCCGGTTCCTACAACCCTGTTATCTGTACGTGCTCTTAGCTATGATATGATTTTAGTATACACCGTTCGGCGAGAGACTTGGGCAGTCCGGGAGATTCTCCCCTTTGGTGGAAAACCAAAATTCTCCCGAACGGGGGAAAACTTATGCAACACATTGTATAAGCTTGTTAGCCTAACAAACACAAGGTTAAGCAAGAATGAAACCACCTCAAAAACTCAAAAACGGCGTGGTGAACCACAGATTAGGACGTGGCTTTTCTGTAGGTATGACAATAACGCTTCCGAATACACATTTAATTCCATTACATTAGACCGACAATTTTTGCAAGGGGGTTCCAAAACCCATTCGCCACTGACACTGTACACAAAGAACGCCTGGGACTGTGGGTAAAATAGAACAAGATCGGGAGAAAAGTGGAGTCTCCCGAATGGGGGAATCTCCCCAACTGTTGGGTGGGGTGAACCACTTTGACAGGCGGAAGTTAGGATGCGACACAATGCGTGTTATCCGTTCGACATGGGCCAGCCGTTCGACATGTTTTGTTTTTCCTCTTAATGAACATACATTCCCCTATGACTCCCTAAAACATTTGGTGTCCAGTGTGTGCTATACATGCACTTTGTATGTCAGATTATTTTAAAAAACACAACCATCAAAAGCTAGATACTACAAATTTTATACCTGGTGCTAAATGCAACATGACATGTTATGGCAATGTGTAGATATTATTCTCATTCCAAATGAAATCGCTCAAAGTGGCTCTTCTTGTTTTGTCTCCTGTATTCTTTGTGTTAGCCCCTTAATGGGCTTTAGGGTATTGCCCATCGTTGGGCGCTACGTACCGTCACCGCTCCCTCCGATTATGCATACCTCCCAATACCCCCTTATAAGGTATAAGGTATATCTCCCAATATACTGCAAAGCTTAAGATAAAATTCCTCTTAAGGATTGTGCTTCGTGAAACCTTTGGATAACTTTGGATAGTCCAGCTAATGGCCGCTCTTGTACTTCGCTACAAATTACTTACCCACACTTCAATTAAAAAGAAATGTTCATCCAAGCACCTGATGGATTTGACAAAATATATGAAGTAATAAGCATTGAGAGGATTGCCTTCGAATGGGGAAAATTTGCAAGATACTGAGAGTGATAGAATTTCAGAAAGACACATTGATTCAGAACCATGGTTTCTCTGAGACCTTATAAGGGATAATTTGATGAGAGGAGACCTGTGAAAATACATGTTGGTAATTACTCATCACTTAAACCGAAAACACTTTATATTACCACCACACCAAGCATAGATATGTGGAAAAAGCTGATAAATTGCTCAGTAAATTCCCAAACTATTTGTCTTCACTTTGAAAGCGAAAATTACATGCAAAGCGACATTGTCCTCGAACTTGATTTGTGACGACACTGTTAGAAAATATTTTGGTGATCATTGTAATACAATTACTCCGGTAGCTATTTATATCAGTTTTACTTGTGGTTTTACTATAGGCGACCTGTGGCCCTAAAAAATCAGCTCAGCAAAATTCTTCGCCACTTTCCGTCGACCAAAATACGTAACAGGTTTGATAATGTTGTTGTTTGACACGCCTGACAGTTTCTGCACTGTGTGCGCTTGATCTAGGCATTACCTCAAGCAAACGCCATGTCAGGTTTACATGTTTGAGCCAAAAATCTCAAAAAAATTACGGTCGGAAGAGTTCTAAGCTACCATTTCATCTCGTGCAGTACGACTTCTGGTGGGCCAGCTTACTAACCAACTCTAGTTTTCGAATCACAAGGAATGGCAGAATTCTCCCCCCCCCCCAAATAATACATAAATTTCTTGAAGGTAGTGAGATGTAAAATATTGTTCTCAGAAATGGAAGTAAATGACCTATGTTAGAGAGTGAAAGTACTAGCATGAAAGAATGAAACTGCATGTGGACCAAAATTCCAAAGTTGATAGCTAATCGCTAAATTACTCACTCTTCAAAAGTTATACCCTCTTGTGGTAACTATGATTTGATGCTAGTGACGACAACGGTTGGTACTTTTTGTGTCTATTACAACCAGAGAGGTGGTATTAGATATTATCACCTCCCTGCAACAAGGGTTATGTTCTTACAAGAATTCGGTCTTACAAAATAAGCATCTAACCGTAACTAAAGTTACTGATGTATTTTCTTTTAAATTTAACTAAGATCATAACCCTTCCTTCTCTACGTTGTATTTTTCTGACTAATATTTTTAAATAAAATCTTCGTATTTTAAGGTCTCGTTTTCCTGTAAACATACTACTAGGAACACGAATGGACAAGTAAATTAGAAAATAATTGTTTTCATACCCATACATATCATTTCTTAGTAACCTTGACTTACCAAAATAGGAAACAAGAGACCTAGAAATGTGAGACGTTAACATCATTTGCTATCCATACGCAACTCAGTCAATAAATTTCAATGGTGAGGAGTAATAATAATGCAGAGATAAGCCTGCCGAGTCAAATAAAGTCTGTTTGTCAAAGAACTCATCAAATAACCAGAATGATGTATGGGCATTCTATTTTAGTCTTTGAATTATGTCCAAAAGAGAAATTGGGTTCATGTGCAATATTTGCAGATAAAACTTCCTGCAATGGACTTTGTTAACGGTGATTGACCTTCTATATATATATATATATAAATATATATATATATATATAAATATATATATATATATATATATATATATATATATATATATATTGGCTCTCGATGCATACCTACTGCGACAATGTTCTTTTGGTTTTTCGATTATCACACTTTCAATGAGCTCTAGTGGTTTCTATACACTCAATCGAATGTTAAAGCTTATGAACCTTCAGTTAAAATTTTTAACAACATATGTGCTAATAGGAATTCTCAATAAACTTGCAAATAAACGCTAATTTACAGTAGTGCGAAGAATTATTTTAACAGGATGTAAAATCTTATGAAGCCAGCCCAATAAGGATCTTTAAGTTTGTATTCTTTTTAGTAATATACACAGACAAAAGGAAATAAAACTACACACGCATTTGTTTTCATTTGCAACACACCTGTATAAACAAAATAGACGAACCAGAAAATATTGCATTCTTTCTGTTTACTAACTGGGGTCTTAACTGAATCTTCGTAACACTAAACTGTACTCACCAGCAGTTCAAAGCATTTCTTATCATACTACCAAGGATCCGTCTTATTAAGTGAGGAGCATTTTCCTTGCTATGAAAAGGGGCGAAGGGTCTTAGACCACCTTGTTGGGTAAAAGTCCAATGTTATATGATTATAATTATTCAATACTCCACAAGGGATCGAATCGAAGAAGGAAATTGATCTAATAGTTCTCTACAGGTTGTTTATCTAATCAATACAAACAAGGAACAGTTTTAAAGTATTATTTCATTGTACAACTTTTCTAACATTTCTTTTGATGACTTGAAACCCAAACTTTGTGAAAAAGCCAAGGAAATTAGTACTAACCTCAATGCACACTTCCAAGTTTTCCTGCAACAGATAAAGAAAAGTTTGAAATGATTTTTGTAAATAATT
The DNA here is from genome assembly GCA_029531755.1 of Holothuria leucospilota. NCBI lineage: Eukaryota > Metazoa > Echinodermata > Holothuroidea > Aspidochirotida > Holothuriidae > Holothuria > Holothuria leucospilota. The sequence goes on along the minus strand of JAIZAY010000356.1, from coordinate 8,393 downwards.
CACCAACACCCTAGTTTATGAATAGCGTGGTTACTCCAGTAAAGGGATTTACCCGTGCCACGTACTGCACGTAGTGACAAGTACATTCGTGAAATGCATCGGTGTTTTGTAATTTTCTTTCCCATTCCAATTTTTCTTGTCGGGTATCAGAGTTGCATTCTACCCTAATAAAACTCTTTCGAAGCTCATACTATAGCCAACGTTAATGTAAGATCAGGCTCATGAGTTGATAAAAAGTTTTTGCACCAACAAGAGACTGTTTTTTTCATCTGGTCAAAAAAAAAACATCAGCACCATTTGTCAATAAGGAAATAACCCTGAAACGTGGATGATGGTGATAAAGGTTTGGCAACTTTGACAAGGAAACTGACGTATGCATATACAAGAATGTATATTTTAATGACGCAATCGCCTTCATATACGATTTCAGGGCACCTAGATGCGGTACCATTGGCAAACGTGTGAAAGGTCCAGTGGTGATATTTCATACCTTTTCTTGCTACAGACAGTTGGAACAAAATTAAATGGTACCCGTTATGCGTAAGATATACATTAGAAACAAATCTGCTGAGAAATGAGAACACTCTGACCAGACCTCACAGAAGTGAAAGTCGGGTGTAATAAAATTCTCCTTAGGGGAAAGTAAAGTAATGCCGAACACGTTTTGATAAACCTAAATAAAGAGACCACTAAGCAATATCTGAATGAAATGCATTTAAATTGCATAATGCTAACAACTTGAACAAAATACATAACAGTGATTAGGCATGAGACATGCCCATACATAACCTCACAACCTAAATTCAAAATGAATTACCCGAAACTTGGGGGTAATGCCGGAAGAATACTAACTAAGGAAAGTTTGTAACACAAGTCTATGATGTTCACATGTATATGAATTGAGCGAGAACATTACAGACGTTATGCAGAAAACATTGATAAACAAATATAACACAATAGGTATTCCCTCATTGGTCACCCCAAATGGCAGATGTCGAAAAGTCAGTTGAGGCACCTGAATCTTGACTTACGTCGAAGATTTTGAGAAAAAATTTTTCAAACTGTCCGTTTGTTTATAGTTGATGGGGTAGTATGTTTACGTTTAGTTCAAATTGAATAGCGTCAACTACTAGCTATGTGAAGTTATCAGCGTGTTTGGTATAACCCACGTTCGGGATAACCCCACCCTCTCCCTATCTGACCCTTCTTTGTAAGGAATCACTATTACTTCTAAAATAACACTTATTATAATCCCTTTTCAGTGAAGAAACTTTGAGCAGCTGATTGAATACAACAGTGATATTAGTGGCATGATGTCCCCGCATTACACAATTAAATTTTTGTGTAGGGTATGTACAGCGAAGTCTTTATTTACTTAACGAAGGGCTTAGCTGTCACTGGGAGTCAATCAACCATGTACAGAGAGACCACGTTTGACTTGTTTAGGTAACAGATGCAAAAGTTATCGTTCCAAAATACTGTCTGAATATCTTATCAGTTTGTACTTTAAAGGGTTGTTTCTCGTTTGACCTTTTATGTTTGGAATTTTACATCGATCCACTCCCCAATATTTAAATCTGTTTTAGCAACACTACTTCTAAAAACTACATTGTTTAACTTTCACTTTACTCGGTACTTTTCTTGAAAGAAGCGGGTATCATTTATTGAAGCCCGGTCACTTCATTTAATTTAAAGCTCTATCTTCGATTTGGACGTCACCAATGAAACAAAGTCATTCCCTCTTTTAATGGTTTAAATTTAAGTTAGGTATTGAAAACCTGTTCCTTTCGATTATGGACATTTTGTGACACAAAATTATTGAAAGCCCCATTGGTGTAAGTTTGTATTCCATGTTTGTAGAAATTAAGATGTTAATCCAAGAAAATCGTCCATGTTTCTCTTAAATTATGGAAGTGGAAGTTTACCACTTGTCTTATATGTCAGGTCTTATTTCAAAATTACCCCTAAAACAGAAATGAAAAGGAATAAAAAGGTCATTTTCCAACTTTTTGAAAGCTTTATCACCAGACGTTAAACTTTTTTCCCATTTCAACAACATCCGAGTGTCGCTGAGATTTTTCGTCATTTCCTGTTCAATAATTGAAGGAAAACATTTCCAAACCTTCTCATAACAGAGTGCATTTTACTTTGATATTTCAATTTAGAGAAATAGAGATACCTTTGGGTTAATTTCAATAATAACTGAAGTGCAATTTAGAGGTTAAATCAATAATTTAATACGTTGCCCTTTATTCAATAGTTTAAGAGTTCAGTTTAAGCAACAACGTGTCTTGCTTAGAAATTCACAAAGTGAAATGCAAAACATGTTATTTCTAAACACTTAAGCATTATTAACAGGAATGGCTATGTAATATCATGTTGAATTATTCTTTAAATTATATTTATATCCAAGCTAAATTTTCTTACCATTTTTTGTAGTTTGTCGTCATGTAAATTGATACCTCATGAGACAAATGTTTGTCATTGTATTGTAGTTTTACACTGAGGAGACTTTCTTCTTTAACAAACAAAAACATTTCGACTGTTGTGCTTGATATCAATTATCCTATCCCTTCTTAAGTCACAGACTCGTGTCTGGTCTCTTGGTGTAGAAATTTTCAATGCGAGTGATTCAGGAACCATTGCATCAAGAGGATTTAAATACTGGTCCGGATGTTGGCAAAAGAAAAATTGTGATATGGCATATTTATCAAAAGGTTAGATCTGACGGTTGCAGATGAGAACACAAGAATATAGATGCCGTAAACATTCATGATGGTACTTCTACGGATGGACCTATTAGTGGCTCCGGATAATCCCCATGCAACCAAAACTATACAAATAATGCAACTATTAGACAAAAGATTTATGTAAACATAAATCCCTCCTTTTTTACGCCGAATTTTCTTTTAGTCAAAATACATTATAGATCATTAAGACGTTTGTGAAAGAGACTTTTGTTATAAACAGATAAACAACAGCCATTGAACAACTTCCTCATTTGTTAACTCTCGATATTGAAAGACACAAGGACATACGCATGTCTTGAGTTCTGATTGCATAAACAATAAAAAAACTAACGTTTGATTGTTAAGGAATTAATCAATTCATTTTTATGAACAAGATACTGTAAACCATTAGAAATATGCCAATATTATATGTTTGCTAGCCCCTTGCAGTGGTCAAAAGAATTTTTATGACATGTTTAACAGTAGCTCAATCTATGTCCTTTTCAAATTTGTCAAAGATTAAAGGTATGTAATCAATAAGGTCTGCAAATACCTTATTGGACTATTGTGTACAAGAAAAAAGCAATTTATTAAACAAATAAGGTGTATAAATTTATACATCGTTCCCTTTTCAGTTTTTCCAATTTACTACTAAAAATACTAAAATTGGTACAAGATGAGGGATAGCAAACAGCTTGAGCAAGTCAAGTCATAACTTAACGGTGTCGTCTCCTAATAAACATCCTTTTACAGTGGTTGTATGTGAACTGTAACTAAACGATGAGACAGTGTATAAAATACACAATATAGTTAAAGAAACGCTTTACAAAGCTTCCTTAGCTTATGACACGCGCATGACGAGACCGGTTTTCTTATCCTCTTGAAGCAAATCGTTCTGTAAGTGCTTCATTTAAGTTCAAGCCTTTCTTAGCTTATCATGGATGCTGTATTTCAATTGATTCAAATAATATTTCTCCTATTTTCGAAGGACGATAAATGGGTCTCAGCTCAACTGGTAAGTACTATACTTTCTTGAAAAGATATTTGTATTTATACAAATCAAACATGCGACTTGTCTTCATCATACATTTAATACAAGAATTTCTTGTTGGACCATAGATGTGAAATGTTAAGCATTGAATAGACTAGGTACGGTGACAGCTTTCCAGTTTCTTTTTTCTTACGGAGAACCATGTCTACGCGTTGGGTCTCAACTCTTACCATTCAAAACAAAGTATCTTATCTATTACCTAGGACAAAGTAATTTCAGTTTGCTTCCAGTAACATTAATAATTTTCTTTGTTCCTTTCCATCATTGGCAAACACCTCAATATACCAATTAGATTTTAAAGCATGATCTCTTTTCCTTAAAAAATGCAGTTATGAAATTTACATATTTCATCTTTTTTATTCTTAAAGTCCGTTTAATATATATATCCACTGCAGGTCTATTTTCTAGGTTGCTCTTTTAAGTCAACCTTTCAAACGTTTTCGTGTTTAGTAACTCAGTAAGATATGCAACCTTTAAACATACCTGGAAAATCATGTGTTTGTACAGTTTTAAAAAGATTGCTGAAATATTTCCTTTATATATTCTTAAATGGAAATATTGGTTGCATTACTGATTAATTAAAAAAAAAAAAAAAACAACCCTTAATTAAGCTGTTACAGTGCTGTTCACAACTAGGAGAATTACCTGGTCAGTTGAACAGGAGTAACCTTTCATATGATTAATTACAAAGAGATTAGAGCAATTTTGTATTAAAAATATGACTTTTGTTATATAATTCGGGATACAAATACAAATGTAATTGAAACAACGAAATGACTTCAGAAAAGTTGTGCTTTTATATCTACCATGTACCACTGTGTTATGAGTGAAAAACAGAAGTATTTGAACTTACAGATATTAGTAACGATATTACTTGTGGTCAATACAAGCAATATTAATATTCTTTTTACTGTCTATTTGCGCTTTTCGCAGAAGTTGTGCCTGCCGGTTCACGCTCTGTAGAGATATTTTGACGGGGGAATATTTCCGATATTATTCAAATTCCACACAAACATACATCTTTATGATACAAATGACATTGCAAATGTATGCTATCATCAGAAGACTTCCTTTTGAATCGGTATTCTCAATCCATTGAGTTTCCACTGTGTAATTTCCTTTACGTACTGTTTTCTTCAAATCATCCCCTTCTTTTTCCCCTTCTTTTAGTTTAAGCCTTTGTCTTCCAAATACGTCCATGTAGATTTAAGATAACAAAACTCATCCTATTTAATTTCACAGGATGGTAGAAGCTCCCTAGGAAATACAATGACCCAAGGTAGGGCTTCAATATATTGTCATATTTACTTTTCCTATTTTAATACCTTTTTGTTACACCATATGTCATGTTTGCTATTTCTTATCATATTTGGATATCTTGATCATCCAAATATGACTCTGAAATGGAAACATTTGTTCCGCTTTAACTAATATAATTACACAACGTTTGACATTTGAGTGGTGCAATATCCTTAAGAACCGTTTTTCTTTTTGGCACTTGATTATAACAAGAAACTCTCAGATTACCATGCATAAAATATGGCACGGTAATTTTTTACTACTCATTTCAGTAAGTTCTAGATGTATTCGAGACAGCTTGCATACTAAATTCATGAAAAGCCGTAAAATCAGTAAAAAGAGAAACAAATAAGATAAGTTTGTATTCTTGGGAAAGTACACACCATACCTTGGGTACCTATCTCATTAGCAAATTGAACGTCAAGTCAAAGTATCCAAGATGTTGCACAAATCTTCAGTAAAATTTTTCTTTACTCTGGCTTGGGTAAAAATGTATGTAATTCTTCGGCCAAATGCTTAGCATATTGATTGTTATCTACATTACAGTGTTTACTTCCCCATCAATCATATGTAAAAGTAAATTTATTGAAATTATACCAAAAACATTTACTCATACTTAGAAAGGATGCCAATTATTCCGTTCATTCATTCTGACGACACTGAAAATTATCTTATTTCCAAAGAGTAACCCTGCTAGGCCTGCCTGCGAATGACAAGAACTAGCACAATCCTATACTTATCTGGTGTCTTTCTTCAGTAGGCCAGAGAGTTAAAACCAACTTTTAAAATTAGTTCAATTTGCCTCATATTAAGGGCTAATTGATATTGTAATACGTCTGTTGATGACTCCGTCCCAAATTGCATATGTGATTCACGTCAGTGCCTCTTTTGTGACACAATTGCGATCAATGGTAACATTTTTCACAAATCATCTATTTTTCATTTCATAAATCACAAAAACTTGTGCCATAAAGACAAGTTTTAACTTAAGTTATGGCCAAGTAATGACATTTTGCATCTTTCATGGCACCTTTCATCAAAGAGATTGGACAAAAATATAGCGCACGTTGATACAACAATACTTAGCTTTCAAATTCTAAGTTAATTAAACCTTCACTTTGCTTTTGAATTTTGCCTTTGGTGAAGTAAGTTAAGCGATACCGACTGTTCGTTCAGAATTATAATTCCACATATTCTTAAACCAAATACATAGAAATTGTGTTAAATGTTCAAAATTTCAACAGATGAATACCAAACTCAAAGTTACTTTAGAAAACACTAAATGAAGTGGCAAAGAATTGACATCTTCTTTTTAAAAGAGTTAAAACTATTCGATGTTTGACTGTCAATAAACAAATGCATAAGTTAGTTTTTTTCCCGTACTGGCAACCCCTTCTAATGTAGAACACTGCTCATTTGTTGTCGAATACAACTTTAAGTAAAACTCTTATACAGAAAACAAACATTGTTTTGACTGTTTTGGTAAAGAGGATATTGTTTAATTAATTTTAATGTACAATCAGTAAAAACAAACAAAATCAACGAAAATGTATCCAAGTTATTTACTTGAGATTATTCTCTTCGAAGTACAACTAGAAATTCTCTCTGATTGACTATCATCAACAACTCATGAATTTAAAGTACGTCTATTTATTGCGAACAGTTGGTACTGGAATGTATCTATCTTGCCTGCCAAACTAACCTAATCTTAGATATTACCTTCATTATCTAGAAAAAGACAAGTTCTAGGGTAAAACTGTCGCGCAGGTCTTTTTCAGATTTTCCTTTTGAGACATACGACATGATGTTTTGTTTGTTAGGAAAAAAAGTATTTTGTAACAATAAAACCGCGACTTTCTCTGTATTTGACAACCGATTCAGACACATTGAGACATACATTATGAGATGTACTTCAAGTCACAATTGGTCTTTTCTTTGGCTTTTTTGTACTTCCCGAATTTGATAAAAATCATGGGTTCCTAAGCAAGTATTATGAAAGCATGCAATCGAATTAATTTGCCTTTTGCTGTGAGTTGTTTCATTCACCTATTATGGAGTAAGCCTATTCCTTTCTACCAAACACGCTGTTGCCATTGACTCTAATATTTCTACTTTTACTTTTATTTAAGGTCCTTCATACTTCTTTCACTCACAATCCGAATATCCCAAAGACTGCAGAGAGGCTCTCAGTCAGTGTTCAGTATCCAACTCCAGTGGTGTACAAATGGTCAAGCCGATAGGTTATGAAGATCCCTTCGAGATCCATTGCAAAAATGAAAATATATCTAATGGCTGGACGGTGAGTTTTATGTTTCTTTCATAATCAAACTTTCCACACAACACCGTCCATTAAGTATTGACCTTTTATATATTTTAGTAAAATAATTTGTTTTTATTTGAAGGCATTGCAATCGCTTAAATATGGCCCTTCAAGCATACAAACAAACACAGTGTTATTATTTTCTAATTGAGGACGTAAAAACCGCAATTGCAACCCATCAATGCAAGAAAAAAGTTTTTACTTAATTAAGCAAAGGAGAAAACGAGCAATGTCAGTGGCTCATTTTTCAAATGTTGGGTACTGCAGAAGGTTGTACTAGTAAACAAACACATAAGTAATTTTGTAATTTGTTAACCTAGATCACAACTAGACCAGTCACAACACAGCTCCATCACTGTTGTAATCTATACTGTATTTTTTTCGTACACTCAGGTTATTCAACGTCGGTTCGATGGTTCTATTTCTTTCAATCGCAATTGGACAGAGTACAAGGATGGATTTGGTTTTCTCTCCAGTGAATTTTGGATTGGAAATGACAAACTGTCTTATTTTACGAACCAAGCGATGTACGAGCTCCGAATTGACCTAGAGTTATCTAACGGATCATCTTTTGTCGTTGTTTACAACACTTTTCGTATCAGTGATGAGTGGAGCCGATATGCCATTGTTTCTTTAGGATCACATTACAGCTACCCAGGTACGTGATGATGTTTCGTGTTAAAAACAAAAACAACTTTACGCTTCATGTAATCTTTTCTCATTACTTTGATGTATACAATAATTATTTGTGATTATCAAGAATTATTGTTTCCCGTGAAAGTGTATTGGTGAATTTACATTGGTAAAGATACCGGTTACACTCATATTTCACTCCAGCTATCCATATTCCCCAGCCGTCATTGTTTTTATCTCATACAAGTTCACAATTTAAGATTCTGATGTAAATCATTCAGTTGATATTGTGTCAATTTACCGAGTATACATACCTAGAAGGGAGACAACTCTCTTTTCCAAACTTTATTGTCTGATCATT